>JARJCP010000197.1:0-122714 GCA_029281795.1 Mycena crocata
GCGAGGAATCACGCGGCGAACCTGGCTGAAGAGCCGGCGGTGTGTGCTGCGGAGGTGGCGAGACCGAATGTGAGGCGGTGGAGGCACAGGCGGCGGCATGGTCGAGGATGCGCGAGATGTGGAAGGGCTGACATGCGTCGGCCTCATCCGGACATCTCGTGGGGTAGGGGGTCTCCGCGATGAGGAGCTGGTAGCGGGGTCGGCTGCGGTACTGGTGAGACCGAAACCAGGAAGGCGGGAGACGGCGATGGTGTCGGTGAAGGGGAACCGAGGCCGTCGATCGAGACTTTGACCGAGAAGGCGATGGGGATGGAGAAGGAACCTTCTTGGAAGTTCCAGGCCTGAAAGATGGGTTGTTCGAAGCAAGCATCACCGTCGGGGAGGCGCCTTGTCGGCGCTGGAATCTTTGCAGGTACGGGTTTCTTCGAGCGCGGAACATTTGACGGTGGGATCCTCTTTTCACCCGCCGACGGTGCCAATTTTGAAAGATCAAGGAAGGGCAGATTCGGGCCTTTAAGTTTGAGCCGGGGTGGCTTAAGCGCAGACGGAGGCGCGCGCACAGTGCCCGAGCGGAGTGCGCGTGGCTCAGAGGCGGAAGACGGACCCGCATCGTTTCGAGACGAAGGCCGGCTTGCTGCGACAGAGCCTGCAGCCGAAGGAGGTCGAGATGATCCAGGTCTCAATGGCATTCGCCAATTTGAATCAAGAAAGAAGTACTCCTGCAGGAGGATTTGAGTTCAACAAAAATTGGGCAAAGATAGAAAGGGCACGTACTTCTTCGGGAAAACGAGCGTCTGGGCAACAGCCCTTCGCATCCGCGCGACCCTGGTCATCCAACACCTCGAGATAGAATTTGCGGACCGGGTAGAGGTAGTTGACTTCATTTAGATCGTGAGGGAACTTTGCTCGTTCTCGGAGATGCTCGCGCTGCAAAGCGTATCAGTAAAGATTGAATAAGACAGAGCGGGAGGATCACTCACAATATACGGAAGGGTCCTTTGGAATTTTAAAAGCAAGTCGGAGATGCCGTTGGGATCCTTCGAGCGAAGGGTGGCGGAAAAGGACCTTGAAGTCCGCATGCTCTCAAGGAAATCGATGACATCGGGGTTCCGAAGGTTGCGAAACAGATCAGGCGGGTCCTCAACGGCCTTGGCCTTGCCCTTGGATTTGCGTGGGGGCATGGTTAAAGATCGCGAGGATTGGAAACCTAAATACAAGACAGAACAACTATTAGTTGAAACGAACGTTTCCCAGATCAACTGAGAAACTCACGAAAGCGAAAGTAGTTAGCACTACAAACAAGACAGAAAGCAAGCGGCCGAGTGGCAAGGACCTTGAGTGCTTGGGTGCACTCGCCACTCGACGCTAAGACCAAGAATCCGGGCGCTGAGTTCAGACGGCGCGGACGAGTTGAAAACCAAGTGTAGAGGACAAAGAAGAGAAGCAAAGAGTTGTGTTGAAGTCGAAAGGGACCGTTCGAGCGGCGCTCGACACCACCCAACGGCCAGGGGATGGACTCTGCGCTGGTGGTGGCAGGAAGAAAACGACTTAGAAGAATTTGATGGACCGCAGTGCCTGGGATGACTTAGCCGTTATCCTGGGAACTCAATATAAAATTGAGGGCTGGTTTTGAGACGCACCTGGAAACGAAACCGCTGCAAAGTGGGTATCGTCAGGGAGCTCTTGAAGAGGAGAATGCGATTGTCCTGACGGGCAATGCGCACGGACCAATTCTCGGATGAGAATCCTAGTCGGTGATGGATCGGTGATGGGTCTATTTCGGGAATACCCCGCTGATCAGGGCGCTAGACGCCGTAGGCGCTTGTCAAAAATAGCTCCGGGAACCATTTGGTTCCGCAATAGCCGAGTGATGGGCGGACTTAGTGAAAAATGGCTGGCTATTCTTAACCGATTAGCCGGTTATGGTCCAACTCAGTCTAGAAATATTCTTGAGGGGTTCCTGACCTAAGGTCTGACTAGATAGACATGTTCTGAAGGAAACCTGCATTGTGTTCGCACAAAATGTTGACTGGGGACAGTCAATAGTAAAGAAAAGGGGAGATGATAAGCCGTGTAAATCTGCACGCATGGAATTTTGCAATTTTGCTTTGTTTCATTGGCATCCACGCACTCTCAGAGAAGCTATCATGAGCTCCGAATGAGTAGCTTCTAGTTGCATAGCATGGGTCAAGTCCAGGACTCATTATGGCGGTACCTCCACACTTGGGGCTAATATAATGCTTATCGGGATAAGACTTAAAATCATAACAGTACCCGAAATCTCATACGGATGAGCTGTTTGCTAGACTAGGATCAAGGAGATATAAAATACGCATGCAGGCGTACCGAGGATGGTCTAAATCCACCACTTTGACTTTTGTGGGCCTAAGTGCCAACTGGAGACGCGACGCGACAGATCATGTGACCGTGCTGGTCTAGAACAGGCAATGACGGACTTGTCGGATATTCCGGATCCGAGACTCCATAAGGCAATTATGCCGAGTCACTCTTCCGCGTGGGACCCGATCACTCGGATAACCTCGTGACATATCAGAAATATCAACCTTAGTTTGGTATGCCCTCTTTAGGTTCATTCGAAAGCCAGCAACAACACGATTCGAATAAGTGGCTTATCCCGATAAGGGTACTTGACCGTGTACCAGGCGAAGAAGATTCGAGCTCGTTCAGAGATCAAGACTCCGAGCATCTCCACATGCGAGATTGATATTTGTGGAAGGAAATGAGTCAATGGCCCATGCCTCAGCCAATAGGACGCTTGATACAGATCTGCTTATTCATTGCTTAGTTTTGGTAGACCAATTGCGTTCATGTAAGCAGTATTGTAGGTGTATATAAGGACCAGAGTAGAGTAGTTTTAAGCTAGTTAGCTGCGCCCTGATCCGGCCAGTATCTCATTTTGCCATTGGTTGTAGGGGAGGCAGCTTTAAAGTTAGGAAGTGCTTGTCCCTCACCCTCTTGTGGAATAAACTTGATTGGATTGACTTGACTGTGTGAATTGGATTTTCGGTTAATAAGACGAAGTAACAGTAGTCTCGAGAGCACCTCAAACTCTCAGTTACGGGATTCATAAGACGAATTAACAGTAGTCTTCAGAGGCACCTCAAACCTCGACCTATAAACCTATAAAACCCACTTTTGCCGGTCACTAGATCGTTATATTATACAAACCCGTCCCTTACCGCAATAACATTGTGTTTACTCGGCCTACAAGCCAAGTTTTCGATTAAACTCGTTATCGGGATAAGACCTAAAAGACCGAATCAGACATTTTGAGGGATCTATTCTCTGTTCTGGGATCTAATACTTGATCCGCACCCCCGAACACCCCGGTTCTCTCACATTAAGAGGAGTAGTTGTTGGTTGGTTAGTGGTTTAGTTGGTGTTTTGTGTGTTGGTTTTCCAGCAGCTTGCATTAGCTTTTCTATTAGATCATTCACGCGTACCCGAGAGTCACCGTTTCAGCGGTTTGGAAGCAAGCCACCGCCTTTGTAGCTTGATGATTACCGGGACCGGTTACGCGGGTCGTGCCATCGTGTTCATGAGTAGGCTGAAGCGGTCTTCCCATTCGTCGTCTGTTTGATAGTTCAGCCGAAATTGCATAAAAAATAGAAAGTTACACGCACGTTCATATTGCATAAATGATGTGCTCGACGATTCCTTTCCTACATGCCAATTTTCGCAAAACGAAGCGCCCCCAAGGGTCCAGCCGACATGCAGACGGCCCCTCCACAAATTCTCGTTAAATGGTGATGTCCAGGGTCGGATAGGGAAGCGAAGAGTCAGACATGCATTGTCTTCGGTTGATCGGCAGGTCAGCGGGCAGCTGCTGTCGTGTCCGCACCTGTGCGAACGGGGTAGGTGAGTGTATATCCAGAAACCGGATTGGAAGTGGGATTGAATGATGTCCCACGATCTTTGTTTCGTTTCACGGCTGTCGACGGGCAGTCGTTCAGGCGTCGATATCGCTATACCTTGGCAAGATATGTAGGGGTACGCGTGCCAGATTCGATCCAGTAACCATACGCCCATGTTTGCGGTTGAAGGAAACCGGAAGACCACGTCGAGTGGGTTTTCTGAGCATGTATCGAATACGCGGATCCTGGGTGAAGTCGAGTCTGATAGTGTGAAACTTCGCATGATCCCGTTTAGGTCACTCGAGTGTACGACGTGCAGGTCGAGTGTGCGTTGTGTGGCTTCGCGAAGGAACTTGGCTATACCGTGTCCTTCGGGGCTGGCGCAGTATATATCAAGGGTCGGCGGGGCGGTTCGACAGGCGAGGTTTTTCAGTCGATTTTCTTCTGTGTTGCTGGAGTACAGGAGTGTTTGAAGGACAGGACCTGAGACGAAACATTTCCTGGAACTTTGTAAGAATCGGAGGTCGCTTAGGGATAGGTTAAAAGGTTTCAGAAGCTGTGCCGCGCTCGTGAGCAACATTCTGCCCACTACCCACGAGTGAACACGGCAGGTAGCGCCGAATCTGATTCGGTCGCGCATCAACGTGTTTTCTAAGATCATAGCGAGTAGTTCATATGGTATGGTGCGGAATGAGCCTGAGCGTGAACCTGGTTGCACTAATATTGGGAGCAGTCAGTGATATCGGAGAATTTGGTACTCCATGAGAAGAATGTACCAATTTCCTCTCCGGCTTGTTCTTGAAAAAAGTTGGAGACAGCGACATAGCGGTGCCTTGAAAGTAGGCATTGGGTGAACATCTCTGGACAGGACCGTCGTCGAAGCCAAGAGTCCAGATTATTGCCCACTCGATTAGTTATCGAGCATTGTGGGCCCCAACAATGTTTCGCGTCGTCCGCTGTCTCGCATTTGCAGGGGGATTCTCGCATTCGGGTGAAGTGAAATTGTCTGCCGCCAGGTTCTTTTATTGCTTCTTGATTGACGTATCTCCTTTGAGAATGCCGGAAGCGGATCGGTGATCGATGGCCTTTGGTGATTCCCCATCTGTCCTCTCAGGCGTCCTTAAGAACGGTTTTTCTCTGGGCGTTCTCTATATCATGCCCGAGCGCATTCGGGCAGTTGCTCAGGTCGTCGAGCGTGGCCAATCGAGTCTGCATAGGTATTGGAAACCTGCTGCGACACCACGTCAGGACTCAGATTCTGCAGCAGACCCGAACCACGATGTGTGTATGTTCTCTGTCGTGTTCCTCGTTAGTTAACTTTGGTTTCAGGTTCTCTTGAGCGGTCCTTCTTGTAGTGGGTCTGGGGCCAGCCAAACGCATTGTGAAATCGACGACAGTGGTAAGCGGAATCTCAAAATCGATTTGGCCTGTAGTTAATGTATCTCAGAAACTGACGTTGTTTTGAGTCGAGAACAGCGGGCGGTGTTGTCTTTGGCCTTGACTGGTCGTAGTGTCTTCTTCACAGGAAGTGCAGGTTGGGAATACTGTGTTGGCTAATCCGATTGCTCAATTAACTAATTTGTTAGGTACTGGGAAGTCTCTGATTCTGCGTAAACTTATACGTCGATTGCAAGAGCTTTATCTGGCGTCTGCCGGAGCTGTAGTGGTTACGGCCTCGACAGGTTCGTTGGCTGTTTTTTTCTTTTCCCCACGTTGAACAATCTGTTAGGAGCTGCAGCTTGTAGCATCGGTGGTGTTACCCTCCACTCGTTTGCGGGTATCGGACTTGGTTTGGGCCCTTTGGATGCATTAATACGACGTGTACGAGCTAATGCAAAGGCAGTCGGTCGGTGGCTTGACTTACGGGTGCTTATTATTGATGAAGGTATGTCGCTTGTTTTGCCCGGATATTTGCTAACGTTGGTTGCAAGTTTCTATGGTTGACGCCACTTTGTTCGACAAGTTGGGGAGGATTGCGGTTAGTTTGAGGGGCTCAAGTGAACCATTCGGCGGTGTTCAAGTGAGCCAAAATCGTTCTGGCTAGCCCATAGACTAAACGACCATAGGTTGTGGCTACTGGGGATTTTTTTCAGTTGCCTCCCGTGACTATGGCTTCAGGATTCGCCTTCGAAGGCAAGGTCTGGAAGAGGGTTTTCACCAATACGGTATTCTTGAAGAATGTCTTCAGGCAGCGAGATGAAGGTGGGTTTCCAGTAACTTTGGGCAGCCCATTTGTTCTGACTGTCCAGATCTTGCTTCCATGCTCGATAACATTCGTTTTGGTAGGGTTTCAGACAATACACTCCGGTATTTCAGGGGCTTGACTCGACCGGTTGTCTTTGCTCAGGGGCCGGAGCCTACTGAACTGTGAGTAGTCGGTTCGAATTGTGAATGTTGGTGACTTTAGTGTTTAGGTTTCCGCGTCGAGAAGATGTGGAAAACTGTAATATGAAACGACTGCGTAGATTGGATACGCATTTGTTCGAATTTGTTTCCGTTGACGGTGGGATAATGTCCGATGTGCATCGCCGCGATGTCGTACTGTCGCATCTCCACGTACCGAAGCGATTGTCGTTGAAGGCCGGTGCCCAAGTAAGCAATGCTTTGCTGAGCTGTGCGATTTCAAGTTGACGGAAGTCATTAGGTCATGTTGGTTCGGAATATCGATCGATATCTCGTCAACGGCTGTGTAGGGACTGTGACAGATTTTGTGTTTCGTGAGAGGCCGGATGTTGTGACGTCGCGCCGTGTTTCCTCGGATTCCGTCTTTCCTCTGGTGTCCTTCACTTTGGCCGATGGCGTCCAGAGGGACGTGGTTATACAACCGTATCTTTTCACCGTCCAGTTATCCTCGGGTCGAGTTCAAGCGCACCGTTTACAGGTAAGTATGGGCTGCTTCGCTTGACGGGATGCTGAGTCTGTGCTGTAGATCCCTTTGATTCTTGCTTGGGCTATGAGCATTCACAAAGCTCAGGGCAAGACTCTAGACCGGTTGACAGTTAATCTGAACAGAGTCTTCGAGAGTGGTGAGTCTTTCTGCGTTGCTGTACTGTACTTCATTCCCATCAGGTCAGGTATATGTTGCGCTATCGCGAGCAGTGTGTGCGGATGGCCTTCGAGTTCTCAATTTCCAAACGAAGAAGGTGAAGAAAATGTTAGACTTTGTCTATGTATGCTCATTTCACGTTTCAGGTTCGTGCTCATCCTAAGGTTATCGAATGGTATCGGGCTACGGGCGGTACCGTCTGACAGCCTGCTACGGCGGTGATAATACGTTTTTGCAACGGTCATTTTGTGTAGTTGAGCTTCGCGCTGGTCGCGAGTGTTCCTGTCAGATTGGAGTCCACCTTTGGTATTGTGGACAGAAAGTGTCCTATTTTCGATTGTGAGCGTGCGCATTCCCGGTTTTGATTCCTAATAACTTACAGTTTCTTACGCTATTCAGGATTAGACGTATTTCCGGTGTGGGCAGACGATCTCTACAGGTCGGTTGGATGCCGTATTATTTCATTTCAGCCTCTATAGTGTCAGCCCGAACCTTGCTGTGTTTGGGCAAAGGGCTAGAATCCAGCATCCAGAATGCACTAGGACCATTACTAATGCATACGTTGTCATCTGCCGGAACAAGTCCTTTCCTCTGGCCATTTCCTTCTCCGAAACGGTTTATCTCCCTGTGCCCTTTCAACCTCTCAACGATTTATGAGGACGCCAATGCGTCCCAATAGAACGTCACACACCATCAGCTGCATGAGAAGCTGGCGAGCAGTTGAATTCAATGGCAACGACCTTCTCCCTAAACCACAGCTCTAGGTACAGCACCCGCTTGCTCAAGTTGAAGAAACTCAGAATTCCCGATTAGTGGGGTGATCTCACCTGCTGAGAGAATTTGTACAAAAGCGAAACGGCCCGCGATCACAAGACCCGAAAGCTCATGTATCCCCCTGGGGCATACAGCATTATCATATCGTTTATGCTATCTGAGTCGGAGGACGAATCGCTATCAACGCGATGCACCCTACTCAGGCTCACGAACAAATACTGTAGACCTGTATGCTATTAAAGACGCCAACGAAACGAAGACCCCGATTTCCAGCTTTATTTTCCAATAAGAACGGTACCCCGTGTCTACCCTCCGGCTACCGAACATGGGACTCGGACACGTATTTCCCTTGGAGCTGGAGCGCGACATTCTGGAGACGGCTGCGCAGACGCATCTCGGGGACATCCCTAGAATCATACTCGTTGCCCGACGCGTCAGAACATGGTACGTCTCCTCCCCTCATCATGCGTTGGAACGTTGAACAAGCAACAGCAAACAGGATCGAGCCGCTCCTATATCGCATCGTGGAGTTCGACGATCCCAAGGACACACTTTCCTTTCTGGATGCCATTCGAGCCAAATCGGCGTCCGTTATCACCAACGTGAAGAAGATACACAGCCTCCGGCTGTCCTCAACGCAATTCCAAACCTCAGACGACATACAACTACTTCTCGAAACATGCTCCGGCGTGAACAATCTCATGCTTTGTAACCAATATTCATATTCAGTCCTCACCGCGCCCTCACTGCCCACACTACTCGCCGCCATGCACCTTCGGCGCCTCACCGTTCAGCTCGACCAACTCTTTACACCTCAACCAATCGACTTCGACCATCCGCTGTTTATGCAGATAACACACCTCCACCTCCTCTCCCCAGTCGAGGATACAGTATTCGAGCTACGGACCTTATCGGACCTCGAAGCTATGCCACGCCTGACACATCTGGCATTCGATCCACCCCGGCCCAATGCCGGCCACGGTGTGTCAATCTTCTGGACCTGCCTTCGGTTCAGGAGCAGCGACCAGCTCAAACTGAAGGTGGTTGTGCTGACCCAACCGAACCCACACATATACTCCTACGTACCCGTCGAAGCAGCTCTCCTCGCGAAGATGATGGAACTCGTCCCCTACGTTGTAATTTTAGCGTTGCCGCATCCATTGGTTGACTGGAAGACAGGAGCGCAAGGAGGGGATGATATATGGACACGAGGCGAAGCCTTGGTCGACCTACCAAAGGAAATCAGGGGTGAACTGGTACCATGGCCCCGGTAGAATTTTATTGTACGAAATGCATGTAAATTTAACGGTTACCACATTCACGCTTCCCGAAGAGCGTACAAACAGTGGAGCAGTGCATCACCGATAACTCTCGTGGTATTCGGGAACAAAATTTGTACTGTCAACAGCGAGTAGAGACAACGGAAACATGTAATTATAATTTACTCGCAACAGGCGCTAATACTTGTGGACTGTGTAATATCCCATAATTTCACCAGTCATTGAGTATGCCGGCGATGACCGCGGTAAATACGGGAGGCGTAGCGCCCTGGACTGAACCTCAACATAAATTATATGTTTCAGAATGGTCGTGACGGTTATTCTCGTACCATTTCGACGGACCGTTCGAGGGATGGATTGTCGACAAGAGTAAGATCTTCGAAACTCGAGGAGGTATCACATGAAGAATCAACGGCCGCAATCTGATTCATATCCTTGAGCTACACGCCGCCGCAAGATAGAAAAGATGCTAAGCATACCTGTGCTGTTGCAGTGTGACCAGCGGACATCTTATCCCAACCGACGAGAGAAGATGGAGCGTTGTTTTCGTCTTTGCACGGCGCGAACGACGAGTTCGCATGTACCTGAATGTCATAAGAAATCGCGTAAAGAGTGAAAGTACATAACAGAAAAGTTCGAGCGACTTTCCGGACCTGTGTACATGTGGGATTCCTCGAGTCGACTACATCTCCTTTCAGTGTCTGTTCAGCGTAAGCCGGAACAACGGGCCTGCATTTAAGGTTGGTCTGGAAAAGGTGAACAACGACACGAAGGATAAATGAATAAAAATGATCACCTCCAGGTCCACAACGTTGCCCTTCGTTGACGTAGTTTGAATACAAAGGCGTCGTTCTGCTTCGATTTCCGACCGTGATTCGAACGCGTAAGAGACTACCGCCAACGGAGTATCCCTATCGGTGCCTCTTGCGTTTGCACGAAAGACTCTCTGCAGAATCGTCCACTGTCCACATTCTGTCAACGCAGATTAACTCTGGGTCAGCACAAAAAAGATACTTATAATTACCTTCGCCGTCAAGATGACCAGGTTCAGACATCAGTAGCTGAGATAGCAGTGGCCACAAATCCGCTGCGATAGTAGTCAAGTAGCGACAGTGCCCATTCTGCATACCGTCGGGAACAAGAATAGTGGCCGACACCCAGAGAGGTTTTTTATTCTTCGAAACCTCTAGAGTGCTGCGCAACATCAAAGCGATGGGAGTCAGAATCGCGATAGTGGTCCATTTGGCTGATAATCGATGTACTTGGTCGGAAGTCTTCGATGACACGAAGGCGAATGCTCGACACAGAGGGTTCCAATAAGATCTCTGGGGGCAAGGAAGGGAATTGTGCGCTTCGCGATGCAATGATGACCGGTACTTGAATTGGGCCGGTACTTAAACCATCGCCGTTGTATCTCGCTTTTATCAAAGGGAGAGTCATGGTTAAGGGCTTGACCTCGTCCTCCGGAATGTGGTATGATTTCAAAAGTCGAACAACTATAATATAAGTTACTCAGTACGTGCGAAATAGATCCACCAACTTACTGCGATCGTCCTTGGCGCTGATCTGAAGCTGCTGGATGCGACTGCCCACTTGCTTGCATGAACGCTCCTCATTTGTGGTGTCTCTAATGAAGTCGGCGATATATCTGTTGCGTCGTTGGTATTTTTTGCCGCATTGTACTCCTGCACTCCCTACTTGCGACAAAGAATATTGATACAGGCCTATGAAAAGTAAGCAGCGAAGGGGAAGCGAAAGAAAGCGAAAGGACCTTCCATGAGAGCAGCTTCACTAATATTTCGAAATAATTGGGTTCGAAGGAATCCGACATAAAGATGGACGTACACCTGTAGTGGCCATACCGGCTTGGAACAACCTTTCACATTTTTGCAGTACACGCGCTGGGTGATTCGCCTTTGACGATGGAATTCCTCCGTCTCCTGATGTTTGCAGTTATTGAAATCCGCAGCGAGTATGAGATGCATACTACGTTACCTCTTCAGTAAAGTTTCTCCCCAAATCCGCTACCGTTGTCACGGTCTCCCCATAAGGTCCGCATCGGTAGCCTCGTCCCCGTCTACCTGCTTCAGCGGCCATAGAAAGAGATATGGTACGGATGTTCGCAATGTGCAAGCCCACCTTTTGACAGGTTCCCTTGGCCCTCAAACTTCTGAGTACTCCGGTGATTTCGTCAGCGGTCGGGCCATATAACATTACGTTCAAAAGATTGATGGCGTCCAATCGGTGGGAAACATTCCTTTCTGAACCAGGGTCTGAAATGTTCAAGTCGTTTCAGAACAGGGAGTGTGAGAAAGGAAGTGGAGACAACTTTCAACCATCTACTCTCTTGCCGGACGACGCGTATCCGTGAGGCTGACTCACAAGTCAGAATCGTGGTTCCTTCAGCACCCCAGTATCCGATCGAACTTGTTTTGCCACCACCTGGTCGGATTAGTACACGGATCTGTTTCCACTTGACCACCACAAACGCTAAACCACTATCCAATGGATTCATTGCGGTACAACAAGAGCGTCGGCACAGACAGGCCTTTGGATGCCATCTCATCGTTGCTTTTTCGAACTAGGCTTCGCATCGGACTATTTACCGCGCGGAACAATACCGAGCAGTATTCGCCACTCCCCCCCTCCCAAAGCGAAGGGCCACTCCTTAGAAAATCCAATGGGGAGGTCGATCTGAAGCAAGGACGGTTCGGAAAAGTCGTTGTGGTGCAGTTCGCCTCAGAGAGTGTTGTTTTCTATTGCACCGTTCGACACCAGGTTTCTCGCCGCCTCGGCGCCCGGCGGTTTATCCAGGAAATCATTTCTCCAAGATCGGACATACAGTCGGAGCAATCTTGTCGACTTCTATACAAGAATGACACCATCCCTCCCCCACCATTTCGGCCTTGGTCGGTGGAATCCATACACGCAGTCGGAAACGGTTGCTACTGTCAAGTATTCATATTGACCGAAGGGTGTTTTCGCATCAGTGAAGTGTGGTCGATGCTTGGCACTGGAGTCGCCGCCAATAGTGTTCTTGTCGCACCTAACGGATGGGAAGGGGAAGCCATCGTTGTTGAATTTATCGGCATCGCTTCGTGCGGACATGTCCAGCTTCGATGTGCTTTGCCCAGCGGGAAACGGATACGGGTTCAGGTGCCTGAACTGTTGGCGGTTATGGATGGATTTCTCTCTTTGCGCCGTGCCGGAACGATGAAAGATAGGTGCGCGTATCTAGTGTTGATGCAAGATCTTTCCAATGAATTTATTGTACAGATTCGTCGTTGACACCGTTGGAGAGCAAGAAGAATGGTCGGGCACTAACATGCGCGTCGTGCGCCGGCGTCGTGCGAAGTAAATTAAAATTGGATTCCAAACACGAGCACACGTGATCAATGCCAAACATTTGCAATTAGTACTTCACTTTCTTCTCAATTTGGTAATTTTGAAAAAGGGGCGCGCGCGAGGTTTCCTTTTTTTAAATCACCTAAATTTCACGCTGGCCCACAAGGAGCTTTGGAACCCGAAGCGAAACTTAAATCACAGTATCAAAGTGATTCAAAATGATATACACGTGCAGACGTTTATCGTTTCACCACATGTAAGAGCTCATCGGCCCGATGTAAAAATTGGTTATTTTGAGAGGCTTGAACTCTCCGTAGCGTACTAGGCGCAACACAATTTTATTCAAGCTAAGACAATGTCTAGTCGTTATATGTAATCAAAAAGTCCCTGTTCCTTACAACGACAACGTGGTTGCACTAGATACGACGCCAATCCTTGCAGGTGAACTATGTAGGACCAAAAATCGTGTTTCAAGGAAGATTCCAACGCCAAGATGGCGTTGTAGTCGACATTGAGGTTCCATTGAAGGTAGCCACACAACTCCCCCTCCATTTGATTGATTTCCCGATTAGCAAACAACCTCCGAGTAAGAATCCTCCACGACGCCGTCGACAACGACGCATCACAGAGAATCTTGGAGGCAACCATATAAGCAGACAGGAACAACCTACGACCAGTGGACCGAAAATCCGGAAATTGAACCTTCAACCGTTCCAGTAACACAAGGGCAGCATAAAGTACAATGTCTTCCAGGTCCGAGTGATGGAGGACGTAGGCAACGAAGTAGGGGAGACGAGGTGCAGGACGGTCGCCCTCCAAACGCGAGTCAAAGCGACACCCAAACGTTTTCGTTATGAACCAGGAACACAACACAGATATGTACTCTCGCCCAAAAAAAGGTCGGAACGGGGTCGAGGCGTCGTAGACGGCAGCAACAGAAAGCCTTGGGAAAATGGCGCAGATGATATGGGCGAATATCGACGTGAGTCGACTTCAAGGCTTCTTTCCATGCCGGGAGTGCTGTTCTGCGCACTGACAGATGAAACCTGTAAGAAAGGGGCCATATCGTCGAAGAACTGAAAACCGCTGACCTCAACAGGTTCCGAAAGGAGGGCACGACCCACACCGAGTTGACGGCGAGCAATGGTGAACGCCAAGAGAGATGCCTGCTCGATAATCGTTACCAATGATCCGACGGTCTACAAAATCGACCGCGCCGCGTACTTACTTGAAGACGCAACACACAGAAATTCGAAAACAGGCAGAATGCCCCAAGGAGATACATGAACAATATCGATCGCGTGTCATGGGACTTCATATCAGAACGGGAAACGCCGGACGTACCTCAAGTATATCTCGATTTCAGTTGTCCCAACTTCACGTATCCTCAAAGTTCACCATGAACAACCGCTGTCGCTGCTCCGAGGACAAGGACGCACTTGGCTGCTTCTCAACTTTGTGCCTCTGTACAGGCCGTGTTGGCTGTGCACTGGATCTTCGTCTAGCCGGGCTCTCGCCGGCTCTGTTATTTGAAGAGAGCGTAGCATCCGAAGCTGGATATCGCACAACGGCCGCGTACCTCCGTTTTCGGCAACGTCGAGATGAATGGGATGGTGAGGGTAGACTTTCGGTTGATACAATGTTAACCAGCACCTATAGAGAGCGGAAAGCCACGAACTGGGTCTTTTCAACCTCTGCGTGTCACCGTTTTGGCGCTTATCGTCGTACGATTGTCTATACCTGATAGGCAGAGGTTCGGCCAGACTTGTCGCTTCCACCAAGCAGTAGTGAACAGGTTGCTGCTATTGCTTGCCGCACACAGCCTGCGCTCGTACGGCCTGTCTGTTCTGGACGTCCAATTCTTGCAGTTTTGCACGAAGGCCATGATCGCCGGATCCGTTCTCAATCGCATGTTGTATTGGCCCAGACAAACACTGCGAGAAGGTGGGCGGTCACCGGCGTCCTTGTCGCTGGACTTTTACTGCCGCTCTCAAGAGGGGTCCTCGGTCGCGACTTTCCTTGCCCATGCGACAGGCCGGACCATCGGTGCCTATGATGGGGATATTCACGACAACGAGGGTATATGGGACGGATATACATTGGCCGACGACGGAGCTTTTAACATCAACGTGTTGGAGGCATGGTCGGAGAGTCCTATGGATGCGGTCCTTCAGTTACCAACGACGGCTGATCTTAACATCTGGTCTTTGGATCGATTCTGGATTCCGTACCCTGCTTCCACATTCAGCGGGCGGGCTATGACGACTCCAGCCAGGCTACCTATACGCGGAACAGAATCTAGGCAGCGTGCTTGGGATGTTATTGACAAATTGATGCAGGATGGCTTTAGTTTAGATACCGAGTTCACCCCAAAACACGAGTGTGCAAAAAGCAACCGCTGTCCAGCGACTTGGCGCGATAGCTTCGATTCTGGATGCTCCACCGTTCGGTTCCCCGTCGTTTTACCGTGGTCGCCAGATTCCGAGGAGAGTCAACCTAAACGGTCGAGTGTATCCCCCGTGTCCTGGACGCTGGATGTGTCGACGAAGTGTGCTTCTGAGACAGCTTCGGACGGCCGGATATCTAGAACCTGCAAGTTCCGTGCATGTTAGTGGCTTTCGTCCCCTTGTCTATGTTGCCGCTTAAATGTCTCAAGACGAGATTTGGAAAATGGAGTTATACTCTTTGTGCGATGCACCTCATCGCCCGACCTAGGGTATGTTACTTTTGCCATGTAAATTCGCATCAAGGTTTTGACTCACATTATAGAGGATGTCTGGATCTGAGGGCGTTGTAGGTTCAAAGGATTGCGAATAGAGAACATCTGGTCGTTTATTCGTTTACAGCACTAGACAGATTTTTACTCCGCGATTTCAGAGGATCTCTGCTGCGCAGGTTTTGAAATGCGACCGATTTCGCACCATGCACATAATGTCTGCTAATGAGCCACAGTCGCTAAACCAAGCATTGGAAAGCCGTCGAAGTCAGGGTGTTAACGAATGACCAGCCCGAATCCGACTGGCCGGGAAACAATTAGCGTGATCTGGAGAAATCTGAACCCCACACACACATAAAAGACCAATCATTTTACAGAGAAACAGTCACTAGTCGGAGCATTTGTTCAGCCTCGCTAAAGTACATACTGGCGAAGTGAACGTCACTGTAGATCGTAAGCGCAGGGTGATGATTGGCGTCGATAAAGCTGATGGAAAGATTCAGACGATGCGTAGGTACGTTTTGGGTGAGTCCTCACCGAGAAATGAGACGATGTCAACGTTACGCAGATGCCAGGATCGCAGCTCTGTTGGCGGACCGTTGACCCGGCAAGAAGAGAAAACTTTGGCGATGGTCACGTGCTTGCAACGATATCACTGTACTCCAAAAGACGCTTGAACAGTGACCACTCACCGACACGGGAGATGCCACCGACCGACAAAACTAAGATAGAGATTATCAACTTGGTAGATTCTGACTCAGAGTCAGACCCTGACACCGCTAGTCGAACAAATCGTCAGTAATCCACTCCTCGTATATCCGCTTAACCCCGGTCAACTGTCGAGTAGCAGTCCGCGCTTCCAGCAAAACTACTGGGCCCGGATCCTCCCTACAATGCCCAATTCTAATTGACATAAGTACCCGTCGCCCTCACCAGACTAGCGTCATATTCCAGCGTATGCACTATGAACAGTTCCATTTGACCTGACCTAACAATCGTTAGCACAGTACCATACGAACTAACTACACTTATATTCGTATTCTGCGTGGAAGTAGAAGACGATGTCCGCACCGCTGTGGAAACAGCGACAGTACTACGACATACGTGCCATCTTTGGAGAATTATCGCGGGCGGTATAACCCGAATACGAAGCATAATATCGGTTGCTTTCGCCGTTGAAGACCGACACCTAGGTTCTATCGGAGCTTTACACGCGCTTGAAAGAGCCATAAAGGCGGCGGGATCCTGTCCGCTGCGAATCAGATTCCGTTTTCCAGTCCAATCACCACAAATGGAGACGGCGTCTGTATTGGCACGACATTTATTCAAGAAATTGCATCAGTGCAATTACTTGGACATGGACGGACAGGGGACATGCATTCGTCGCGTCATCAACGAAGCTAAAGTCGCGACATTAACATTTGACCGAGCTGTGAACACCGTCCGCATCAACTGCTCCCACATGCACATATGTCCCGCTTCCTCGGCGCCCATAGATCTCAGAACCGCACAATATCTGACACATCTCGACACAGATATGGACGTCCTCCTTCCTAGCGCGAGACTGCTTCCCGACGACTCCCCCTCATTTCCAGCGTTACGCAGCATCGCTGTCAACGATACCCTGACCAACATACTCGCATTACTACAGCAATCTCCAAACGTCAGGACGCTCAACTTTACCCCACATGTTCTCACCCACAACGGCACACCGCTCATTGTACATGGCCCATCGTCCTCGCCTTTGCAACTACCTTCTGTCGAAACCATCACATGGAGTTCTGCGCCTATATCAATCTGCACTCCAAACGTACGCCATCTCGTTGTACTCAACCGCATCCCATTCCACCTTTTTCATCCCCCCACCGGATTCATTCACACATTCCTGCATACATTCGACTGCACCACGTCGAACGACGTAACAACAGATCAACTCGTGACGATATTGGAGCTCGTTGACGATATTGAAGTTATGAAAATATCCAGTGGGCACATAGGTCAACATCGATCCGATTTCTACAATCAACTAAGACGTCGCCTGCAAAGAGATTACTTCTGGAAAAGTGTTCAAACATTTCGCCATCTCGAGGTAGCGTTTCTGGTACCTAATACGGACCAGCGAGAATATGCCCTCTTACGAGCAGGCGCAATCATTCACAACGAACTGGAAACCGAGTTCCACGCATCAGGGCTCCTTCTCGGGGTCCGAGGTCCCTTCCGCTCCTTCGACGTTCATTGTGCCGATGCATGGAACCCGACGAACGACAACAATCTTTTCGAACACATACTTACCATGCGCGTGTGGAAATCTCCACGGGATCGGCCGCACGACACAGACCTAGTTGTTGTCGTGAACAGCATGTCTGTCTTCGAAGATCTCATCCGCAGCGGTATCAACATCTCGATTCACGGTTGCTCCGACTTTACCTTTACTACGTACCATTTTCATCTATCACGCAGACTGTAGCAGGGTTTTATGTTGTACGAAATGTATATATGCTATATAATGTACACAAAAGTAAGAGTATTAGCTTGCACTGCGGCCTTACATGCTGCCTACTACCTCGCTCCCAGTCCCCCAACAACGCCGGCACACAGCTGCCCAAGACCACCCGATCAGCGGCCATCTCATGGGCGGAGGTAGACTTAAACATTGTGCGCAAGGTTGTTGCGCGCGCAGATGTTGTCGTAAAGAACTTTCTACCGAGAAAGCCACGGGGTTGGGTTGGGAGGATTGTGGCAAGATTTAACTCCGGTTCATATACGTGTCCATCACCGGTGAGTGTCTGTTCTCTTAACGTTGCACCTCTCACCTCACAACAGCATACGGCCAAAGGTGCCCGTACCGCGCAGCAGCGGGATACGATGTGATCATCGAGGTCGAGGTGGGCTTGATACACATTACGCGCGAGCCAAACCGCCCGCCGTCTAAGGTTGGTCTTGCCGCCACCAACATCCACACGGGCCTGTATGCGCATAGTGCTATCATGGCCGCGCTGCCCTCACGCCAACAGAAGGGCGAGGGCGTTTGGATCGACTGCAACCTTTTCGAGACGCAGGTGCCCTTGTTCCCATCCCGCTTCCCTCACGCACACCCCTCACGCCGCACGTTTAGATTGCCGGCCTGGAAAACATCGCATGCAACTACCTTAAAGCTGGCACCGAGGTCAAGCGGCACGGCACCGCACACCCATCTGTCGTGCCGTACCAGGTCTTTCCGTACCGCGACGGCTTCCTTATCATCAGTCAGGGGAACAACAAGTAGTTCGGGATACTGGCAGGGTGGTGCCGGGGGGCCCTGCCCTCATGACGGATGTGCGCTTTGCGACGAACAGAGCGCGCGGAGCAAACCGCGCAGATCTCGTGTGCATAATCGAGAAAGCGCTGATGTAGCATGACCGCGCGCACTGGCTCAAACAGCTCACAGGGCTGAGGTGCGTTAACATCTCACTTATGCGAATGTCCGACTTACACGTCACCAGGGTACCGTTCGCCCCGATCAACAAAATCTAGCAGACGTTTGCGTATTCACAGACCGTGGCGCGATGTGACGGTCGAGGTCGAGGTTCGCCGGTGTCTAGTCTCGTTTAACATATTATCAACCCAATTAGCACCCGTGCGCGGGGACGGTCAAGTTCGTCGCGCCGGTGGTGTTTCACAACGGCGGAAAAAAAAGTAACCCGCCCGCCGCCATGGATGTCAGAGCATACGGAAGAGGTACGGGATGTTGGCATCCATTGACCCTAAATCTCACAGCAACACAGGTAATGCAAGAGCTTGAGTACAGCGCGGAGCGCGTTGGAGAGCCGTGTGGACACGGCGTTATCTAGTGCCACGTCTCATCATCAAACTTACAACACGGAATACAGGAATTCATTGTAACGAAAGGAAAGAAGCACGGTCATGATTTTACGGCGACGACGAATGCGCGGGGAACTTGATGATCTGCGTCGTGGGGCTGGCTCCAGCTGTCAAGACCTCGACCTGGTCATACTGGTTCCGAATGGCTGCTACAGGATGCGGCTCGGTAGAATCCCATGGACCAAATTCATTGCCTGTCCGCTGGCGCATTTACTTCGACACCCCGACACAACGCACCTATAAAATCAGTCCATACTGCATAGATACAACACAGTTTGGTCCGGCAACATCGTCCTGGTGAAACTACGAGTGGGCGAGCAATTCCTTGCTCACCTGACCCCAAAGGAGGACCATTACGCCGATGTATTGCTAGGCATGTAAGTAAAGGGGACAGTTATGGCACAAGACTTACTTATTATTGATCGACACAGGTCGTTACGCGAGTTCGGTCGTGTTAGTGCTCGGTGTCGAGATCCCGTTTGCCTAATGTTCCGACTTAGAAAGAATGTAGAATATAGCGTACTTATGTATCATTTACCTAGAACCCCGATCAGAATTGTTTTGACATTTGCTGAACCTTCCGCTCATATATCTAGATCTAGAGCTATGTAGAGAATCAGATTGAATGCGCAAGCTTATCACGTGGACACCCGACTCATTAACTTACATTGACAATGACTGTTGCGCGCGCCACCGTGACCGTCTGTTGTGTAGACACCTTCCCGCCTTCCCGGACCCCACTGTTGCATAGGTTTGATGTCACCGAAGAGTCCCTTGTCATCGACGTACTCAGCGATACGTGCAAATCCTTTGGACAGGGCAAAAATCCCGGCAGTTATTCTCTCGTCCAGGTGGATTGCTCAGTGATATTTTGGATTTATTCACTCATTTGGCGTATAGACCGCCCTACCTTTCTGGCCAAATTCACGGAACTGGAAAGAACTACGCCAATTTTTAACTGGAGAACTTCCTGTCTTTGACGAAGAAGCCCGCGCATCGACGCTAATAGACGTCTTGACGCTGAAGACCCTCCAAACGAGAAGCATTGCACTTGTAATCATTCAAACAAGATGTGAGTACACATGCTTATGAGCACCATAGAGTTTTAACCGTCCCCCCAAGTACTGAAAGGTTGAGGCACATGTTGCACGCAATACTACGAGGCTGACAGACAGTCTCTGCAGATTTTCGCAAGATCAAAGACTTGTTGACCATCGCACCAGACCTGAGGATAGCATACGCTCTGTATGGTATAATTTCATGGACTACTGTTCAGTACTTTCATTCACTCATCAGTGTCTAGATCGCGCAGAAACTGTTAAACGTCGCCGAACATCGGCTACGCCGTCTGAATCCATCAGTAATGCGAAACACATCAAGAGTTCATACACCAGCCGGACAGAAGGCATCTTCGCTGGTCGTCCACTAGGCAATCGAGGACCTGCTGTTGCCCTTTTTTCTCCTGAGTTGGCTAAATTTATCGCCGATATGGACAATTTACAACTGAAACCTGATGAGGACCTCAAGGCAGAGGCCTTGCAGCTGATCACTCTCTCAGCGGACTTCTATCCGAACGAAGACTTGCGTGTTTCTGCAATAGCCAAATACTTGAACAATGTGATCGGCAATCCTGACAAAAAAGTACTCACTGGCCGTGCAATCGCGGACGCTAAATGGGGTTCTTCTGTTGTTGCTGAGTACAAGAACGAGGTGGGGCTTCATGGAGATGCCCTTCTGCAAGCTGCGAAGACTTACCTGCATGTTACGAGCAACGGTAACGTGAGTCTCGTAGAAAGGTTGTGGCACCCAACTTATTAGTCCCAGTATGCCAAGCTTGCCGAGCTTTGGGGTTGCCCTGCGGTACTCATAGGCATCAACGGCACTCAACTGGCTGTTGGTGCGGCTATCCAATCCACGCATCTTTACATGGACCAGATCTATCTTGGCCATATAATGCCAGGACGTGATTTCGACGACTCAGTTCACCGGCTGGCCCAAGTTTTGACGGCTATCAAATCTGCTGCCCGGGCCCTGAAGACGGCCTACGCTAACACTCTACATACGATCAACAATCTGTCTTCAGGGACCATGCTACTCCCGTTCTTCCCCATTCCGGTTGCACAGCCAGGTTCGACATCTACAATGCCGGTTATCAATTTCACGGCAAGAATGATTAAAGGCGCTTCCAATTCCAAGGATTCCGAGTCCCTTGGGGTGGGACCTGAATTATCCTGCAGAGCCGATGCTCTGTATATTGCAGACGTGGACGTTGCCGGAAGCCCAAAGCAATGTGTCGTTAAATTCACCCGCAGGTATAACAAATTCGCACATGAGGTTCTCGCCAATCAGGGCCTTGCCCCAAAGCTATATCACTGTATCCTAGTTCAAGACAGGCATTACATGGTGATCATGGAGAAACTCACAGGCAAGACAGTGGAGAAGGTGGACGTAAAGGAGATGGATATAGGAGGCCTCCAGCGCTCTATCAGGGATGCTGTCAAATTGCTCCATGATCACGATATCGTTCATGGTGATCTGAGGTCGCCTAACATCATGGTGACTGACCATGGAGTTCGAATTCTGGATTTTGATTGGGCAGGGCAGAACGAAAAGGCCTGCTATCCATATGCAATATCCACGGATCCAGATATGTGGCATCCCGAAGTGAAGCCTGCCTCAATCATGAAAAAGCTGCACAATAATTTTCTCGTCAAGAAGATTATTGCAGAATTGCATGAAAGGTTGTCGGGCAGGCCGAAGAGCGACGAGGAGATGTCAATTGACTGATTGTGTTCGATAGGTCCGGTTTGTACGTAGTTTGTATTATCATGCATGTAACCGACAAGAAACAGCGGGGTGCATATCTGATAAGCCTGGATGTCGTGTGTGACTTTGGCAGCGGAGAGAATGCGACGGGCTCTGGTAGGTTCCGCTAGGGCGCTTACGCAGGGAACCGTTGAAGCCGTCGCCGCACGTGTGAGAGGCAGTCGGTCGTATGGTCGTAATTTGTAATTGAGTAAGTAGTGAAGTGCGGACCATGACTGTAAACAAGACGATGACCGAAATGATGAAGCACTACGTTGGAAGTGTTTATGTCGATCAATTGTCCAAATAGCGTGAATAATAACTCGAGCGATGTTCTCAGGTCGTCGTTCAGCTGATCGAGCATATGTAGATGCTCGGCGCTGGACAGTTTTATTCTATTTTATTTGAATAAAAGGATTCAGTCGATACGTAGGCAACTTTTGTGTGTACTACCGTGAAAAGAGTCGATGTTAACGTCAGTAGCACCATTCGGGCCAAAGATAACGGTAAGATGAGTCTGTCATGCTTCGGTATGCATGACAGATACAGGGGGTCCAACCACAACACTGCCGAGCGCACCGAGGCACGCCCACCGAGTCGCGGCATAACCGAGAATGAGCAGATCGTGGACGATGATTGGCCGCAATAAGTCTGAGGGAAGGAGTCAGACAATGAGTAGGTATATTTTGTGCGAGTCCTCACCGAGGAATGAGACGATGTCAATGGTGGCGAGTTAACGCAAGTGAAACCAGCGGTATCGCCGCTCTGTTCAGCATACCGTAGCTTGCCGAATAGACCGTGGCTGATCGCAACGCTGCCCAGCGCACCGAAGCACGCCGATCGGGTCGGGGCGTAATCGACAAGGCGCAGATCGTAGTAGGGCGATGGTTGGCCTCAATAAATCTGATAGAAGGAATTAGTCGATACGTAGGTAGATTTTGTGCGAGTCCTCACCGAAAAATGAGACAATGCCAACATTGCGCAGGTGAAACCAGCAGTACGGCCGCTCAGCACACCGTAGCATGCCGAATGGACAGTGGCTGACCGCACTGCTGTACAGCGTACCGAAGCATGTCGACTGGCTTTGGGCTTCGCGTAACCGACAAGGCGCAGATCGTGAGCGGAGCGCGATGGCCTGGCCTCAATAAATCTGATGCAAAGATTCAGACGATGCGTAGGTACATTTTGGGTGAGTCCTGACCGAGAAGTAAGACGATGTCAACGTTACGTAGGTGAAACCAGCAGTACCGACGCTCAGTACACCGTAGCAGGCCGAATAGATCGTGGCTGACCGCAACACCGTCCAACGCACGCCAACTGGCTGGCGGCTGGGTAAAGTAACGCGATCTTGCGGCGAAATCGATAAGGTGCAAATCGTAAGCGCAGGGCGGTGATTGGCGTCGATAAATCTGATGGAAGAAATCAGTCGATGCGTAGGTAAATTTTTGGGTGAGTCCTCACCGAGAAATGAGATGGGGTCAACATTACGCAGGTGAAAGGTACCGACGCTCAGCATACCGTACCATGCCGAATAGACAGTGACTGGCCGTACTGCTGTACAGCGTACCGAAGCACCCCGACTGGCTTGGGGCTTGGTTATTGTAACCACGTCGAAGTAACACGTCCTTGCCGCGTAACCGACAAGGCGCAAATCGTGAGTGGAGCGATGGCTGGCGTCAATAAATCTGATGGAAGGAATCAGTCGATGCGTAGGTAAGTTGTGTGTGAGTCCTCACCGAGAAATGAGACGATGCCAATGGTGGCGAGGTTACGCAAGTGAAACCAGCAGTATCGCCGCTCTGTTCAGCATACCGTAGCATGCCGAATAGACCGTGGCTGACCGCAACGCTGCCCAGCGCACCGAAGCACGCCGACCGGGTCGCGGCGAAATCGACCATGTGTACATCGTAAGCGCAGGGTGATGATTGGCGTCGATAAAACTGATGGAAAGATTCAGACGATGCGTAGGTACAATTTGGGTGAGTCCTCACCGAGAAATGAGACGATGTCAACGTTACGTAGATGAAACCAGCAGTAGCGACGCTCAGCACACCGTAGCAGGCCGAATAGATCGTGGCTGACCGCAACACCGTCCAACGCACCGAGGCACGCCGACTGGCTGGCGGCTGGGTAAAGTAACGCGACCTTGCGGCGAAATCGATAAGGTGCAGATCGTAAGCGCAGGGCGATGATTGGCGTCGATAAATCTGATGGAAGAAATCAGTCGATGCGTAGGTAAATTTTTGGGTGAGTCCTCACCGAGAAATGATATGGGGTCAACATTACGCAGGTGAAAGGTACCGACACTCAGCATACCGTACCATGCCGAATAGACAGTGACTGGCCGCACTGCTGTACAGCGTACCGAAGCACCCCGACTGGCTTGGGGCTTGGTTATTGTAACCACGTCGAAGTAACACGTCCTTGCCGCGTAACCGACAAGGCGCAAATCGTGAGTGGAGCGATGGCTGGCGTCAATAAATCTGATGGAAGGAATCAGTCGATGCGTAGGTAAATTTTGTGTGAGTCCTCACCGAGAAATGAGACGATGTCAGTGGTGGCGAGGTTACGCAAGTGAAACCAGCAGTATCGCCGCTCTGTTCAGCATACCGTAGCATGCCGAATAGACCGTGGCTGACCGCAACGCTGCCCAGCGCACCGAAGCACGCCGACCGGGTCGCGGCGAAATCGACAATGTGTACATCGTAAGCGCAGGGTGATGATTGGCGTCGATAAAACTGATGGAAAGATTCAGACGATGCGTAGGTACAATTTGGGTGAGTCCTCACCGAGAAATGAGACGATGTCAATGTTACGTAGGTGAAAGAAGCAGTACCGCCGCTCAGCACACCGTAGCATGCCGAATAGACAGTGGCTGACCACACTGCTACCGGCGTACCGAAGCACGCCGACTGGCTTGCGGCTTGGTTATTGTAGCCAACTCAAAGTGATGTGGCCGCCGATACAGGAACATGATAGGGTAACAGACTAAAAGTTGGAGTGTGAGTAACGGCGCAAGTTGTTTGGCTCAAACCCTGTTTCCTCCCGTCCCCAGATCGCAACAAGAACAAACAGCTCCCTGTGCTGGAAAATATGTCGCTCTCATTTGTGTCCATTGTCGGCAACTCTGTGAGTGTTCCGTATAGTTAAGGAAAATTCTCTGAGACCTCACAATAGCCTTGGGTGGGCTTCTTTTTACATTTCATTTTCACATGATGGCAGCGGATTGAAAGACGTTGTATGATTCGCGTTGTCAGTAGGTAACCTCGGAGGGGGCAGTTTCTTTGTCAGTCCTATGCATAATTCTTTCCTGCTGATGATACACCTCCTATCCGATCCTCAAACGTTGCGGTTTGGAAGCAAGCCACCGCCTTTGTAGCTTGATGATTACCGGGACCGGTTACGCGGGTCGTGCCATCGTGTTCATGAGTAGGCTGAAGCGGTCTTCCCATTCGTCGTCTGTTTGATAGTTCAGCCGAAATTGCATAAAAAATAGAAAGTTACACGCACGTTCATATTGCATAAATGATGTGCTCGACGATTCCTTTCCTACATGCCAATTTTCGCAAAACGAAGCGCCCCCAAGGGTCCAGCCGACATGCAGACGGCCCCTCCACAAATTCTCGTTAAATGGTGATGTCCAGGGTCGGATAGGGAAGCGAAGAGTCAGACATGCATTGTCTTCGGTTGATCGGCAGGTCAGCGGGCAGCTGCTGTCGTGTCCGCACCTGTGCGAACGGGGTAGGTGAGTGTATATCCAGAAACCGGATTGGAAGTGGGATTGAATGATGTCCCACGATCTTTGTTTCGTTTCACGGCTGTCGACGGGCAGTCGTTCAGGCGTCGATATCGCTATACCTTGGCAAGATATGTAGGGGTACGCGTGCCAGATTCGATCCAGTAACCATACGCCCATGTTTGCGGTTGAAGGAAACCGGAAGACCACGTCGAGTGGGTTTTCTGAGCATGTATCGAATACGCGGATCCTGGGTGAAGTCGAGTCTGATAGTGTGAAACTTCGCATGATCCCGTTTAGGTCACTCGAGTGTACGACGTGCAGGTTGAGTGTGCGTTCTGTGGCTTCGCGAAGGAACTTGGCTATACCGTGTCCTTCGGGGCTGGCGCAGAATACATTGGCGAGTGCTTAGCACGAGCAGATCAGATAGAATGACAAATGTGACGGTCACGATTTTTATTCACGCTAACATCCTAACTTGACGACGGTCTGAGAGCACACACTTTCTCCAATGAAAGTTTTAAGGCTCGTACCCCTGAAATTTACCGCCGGAGAACCAGGTGCACACAGGCGTCCAAGGTGCGCACACCCCCATACGATTTTTTCGGCTGCGGACAGGGTGGGCGAGACGACCATTGAAGGTGTACCAGGAGGCGGGGATAGAGACATTAAAGGTCGTTTGCAAACGCGCAGATTTCGCGTGGAGCAAGGGGACGATTTTCTCGTAGCAGCGCAGGGAAGCCTGCGCGTCGATGGCCGCGTCTGACGGGCATACTCTTCAGGTGATACAGTAGGAGAATAAATTCACTCACATTTACGTTGTTCGTCAGTCAGGTGCCCATTCTCGTCGCCACGCCAGTTGCTCTTCTGAAGGTCTTTGTCGATTTTTAACCCCAGGACGTCTTGGAGGGCAACCTTGAGCGAAAGGAAGTTGTAGGCCTGGTCGGCGTATTTCTCGTCCATGAAGGTGAGGCGGGTCATTAGGCCAACGTCGACGAAATTGTTAACATCGGTGCCCAGATCATACCACAGTACAGGGATGTCGCTGACGAGGCCGAAGCCCACTTTGGCAATGTCGTGTGAGAGGAGGATGCGACGAAGTTGAGCAGGAAAAGCTGGGAGACGTGTCAGAGGACGTGTAGCCGCAAAGAAGACGCTCACCCTTGATGATATTCATGTTCAAGAGCCAAACTTGGTCGTCCCTGGCAATCTGGATGATGCAAAGCCCAATCCTGCTCCAGTCAATATTGAATTCTCCCGACGCAAGCTCCAAGGCTTGCAATGCCAGAAGAACGCTGTGTTTATCGCCCCTCACGGTGGCAAAGAGCTTGTCCAAGAAGTTATCGATGTCTCCGGTGATGCGAGGCGCGAATTCAGTGTCAAAGCCGATAGCGCCGGACTGGATGAACGCGAGGGTTTGGTCGACGGCGGCCTCCGTTGTAAGGTAATGGACCTTGTTGACAGCGGGGTAGTTCTACGTAGTGTGAGTATCGTGTCCAACTTGTCAATACGAGGCTTACCGGGAGAACAGGTGCGACGGCGGTGGGGGTGTGCGAGGCAACGACGCCGGCAGCAGAGGACGTGCCGTCGGAGGCCTTGGTTGGGGTGGAGGCAGATGATGCGCTTTCGGAGGGCCCCACGACGGCGGCGACAGTGGAACTGGTGCTTGCAGCCTCACGCGCCGTGGAGGTGGACGTGCTGGGGCTCTGTATGGCGACGGTGGGCTGCAGTGCAAAAACCCAGCATGAGATACGCCGACAACGAGCGGCAGCGGGACGCACCTGGGCTTCGGGCGGTACGGAACGACACAGATGAATTATGCCAGCCATGCGCTTGATGCGCGACGAAAGCTGCTTGATCGTGTCGGAGACGCCGTGAAGGGGAGAAGAGGAGGACATTGTGCAAGAGGGTGGAAGAAGGAGGAACGAGGATCGGTAACGCGGTAACGCTCTGAAATAGAGATTGACCCACCGTGGGTCACAGGATTTCCTCCACCTTCCGTCACGGCTGCGCGCACGGCTTCGCAATAACGAAGGACGTGACACAACCTCAACTGCAGCATTTCGGAAGTTTTATCGAACTGACATATTTTTTTGGGGGACTGTTTTAGGATAAAATATGGCTACAGTGACTACGGAGACGACGGCAGCCTCGAAAAGCGGGTGATGTAGGTCGCGTCAAGAGCGAACGCCTGAAATTGGACAACAAGAGCGGAAAACAACTCGTACTCTTCGGTAAACCGGGGCTTGCGCAGTGGAGGCATCAGGCACGGGCGTGTCTGTGCGATGGACATCGACGTGACACAACACGACCGCGCCCGCCTCAAGGAAGAAACGACCTTCCTTAACGGTTCCACATCTAGTCCCAGATCGTTGAGATCGGTTGACGAGGCGGTATACAGGGCCTAGTAACGTCAGATGCGAAGGCGACGCGCATAAAGGTACTCACAATTTCGGCGGGGGCGTAAAACGAACGAAAATTAAGGATTGGCAGCGCTGAGTCGACTGATCGACGTAAAGAACGAGCTGAGGAGTTGATTGGGGACGGCGGGGTTTGTGAGAGAGTACGCGCAACTCATGTGAGTCGGTTCTGGCAAGGCGTTGGAAGAAGGTGAGCTGATCAAGGAACAGCGTAGCAACGAAGCCTGCGTCCTGAGTAGGTTTGCGAAGGACGAGGATCTGAAAGAGGTACGTCAGCTCGCGAAAAGACTCGATGAGGCGCTCAAACCTTGAAGCCGTCCCCGACAGATATGATCTCGGCCATCGTTCCAACGACGACAGGAGCTAACGGCTCGAGAGATTCGGCGTGGACGCACACTGCTCGGAATCTTCCCTTCCGTTGGGAAGGGCATGGGTGAGCCGACTCAGCCACCGTATATCAGTTCAGTCACGCCGCATCTGACGGCGAAGAGGGACGAGCTTGACCCAGATGTACGGCGTCCAAAAGTCTCTTTCCAGACATCTCACTATTTTATAGGTACTGATACGTCCGACCTCTTCACCACCGTCTATAGTGAGACCGACGGTGCAGTCGGGCGCAACCCCGTCTCTGGCTTTCGTTCGGTGAAGGATGGATTCCAAAGTTCCAATTCGATAGATGTATTCTTGCAGGACGTCGGTGGATATGATCTCTCACCGAATTGCGACGTACTTTCGAGGCTGTAGGCATCGAGTCGATGCAGGATCTGTTCACCCTGGCGCAGCTGTCCGCGGCCCGCCGTAAGAAGACTCACACAGTTGTCTTCGAGTCGCATCCCGTCAGCAAACTGCACACCATCTCATTGGCCCGTACTCTCGGTGATCTGTGTCCTGTTCCTGCCGTCGCGTCAGCTTCACACCACCCGACCCCAGTCGCGTCTTTGCTTGATGTAGGAGGGTTCAACCTGTTGGAGTGGAGGTCGAGACTTGTTGAAGTTGGCGTTCTTTCGATGGTCGACCTCACGTCGCTGGGACGTCTCCCCGACGCACGCCGTCAAGAGACTGTCGTGGTGTTGTTGGAACCTCGGGCACTTTCTACGTTACATCTCATTTTCTTCTTTCACTGAGTATAACAGAGCTGGTTTCGTCTTATCGATTGCCAAGACGTACTTTTTTTTGTATTAGTAACTGAAGTCAAATGTAAGTAGTCATACATACAAGGTTGATTTGGCCGCAGTCGTTGTAATGACTTATCATGGAAGTACATATCGACGGTACATTATCAACGTTCGAGTAGGTTTCTTTACAACATTTACAGTTTGTTCTAGCTACATACGAAACCCAATACATGCTCTACGCTCCGCACAAGTGTCGCATATACAGGATTTGGGCAATGCGGACAGGCTACGGGCAATCAACAAACTGTTTCAATGTACGTTTCAATGTACTCGTCTATGGTAACGTTTACCCATTTGCCAAACCGTATTTTTTCTCGGTCTTCCGTGAAGTCGTCATGCTGTAGATCATTCCCTTTTAAAAACCACCTCTTATCCATCTTGCGGCTGACGTTGACCTCAAAATTGTTCGTCCGTCCTCTTCCCGTTGTAAGAGTAAATTCGGGGCCGAAGTGTTTAGCTGCCGCATTGATTAACACATCAGCCAAAACGTCGGCCTTGGTGTTTGTGGGGAGGCGCAAGAGTCGTAGGTGAGGTAGTGTCGTTTGCTTGGTAAGGATGTGGTATAATATGCCGATTCCAAGCCGGGGGAGGCAGTCTCGGAAGTCCAGGATACGTGTGGTACGTAAGAGCCCGTAAAGCTGTGCTATTTCAGCATCCGAAGTGTCACTCAGATACAGTTCTATGGTAGACGCCTTGTGAAACAAGGATCCACACACGTTCAGCAGTTGGCCGAGCGTAACATTTCCCATGAAGTCTACTCGTAGACGGTCCAGACGGGGTAAGTCGAGTGGGGCGGCGAGGATAAGAGATGCGTTATCGACACATCCCAACCAAAAGTCTTCCACCGCCGGCATTCGCACCCGCGTCCGTTTATCCCAAGGTGCAACCGCTAAGTTGTCCAGATGGAGGACGGTAAGAGAAGTCGCTGCAGCCAATACGTCAAGAACGTGAATGGCGTGGGGGGGTGTTGATGGAGGGGGTGTACGGCTTAGCTTCAGGGTGGTTATAGTTGCCCACATCGACGCTCCGAGACGCCGCGGATCGATCCCCTCCAAAACTACGGTGGCAAGGTTATGCATTGCTGGTATGGACACTTGTTCTGCAGAGTCGGTGTTGTTTACCCAGTTATGTAGCTTCAGCTGTGTCAATTTTCGAATGCCGAGGCGGGCAAGGACGTCCAATGTGCTGACAGCGTCTGCGTGGTTTGACGCTCCTACGTGCAAACTGCGGACGCGTCCCAGTGCCTGTTGAATGGTGGGGAGCAGTATTGTGTGAAAATTGAACATGCTGGTCATCGGAATGTATGGGTGATACCAGTTTTCGGCGTGGACTCGGAGAGTCAGCTGGCACTGCTGCGACCTTGCGAGCCAGAGATCGATTGTTTCGGTCGATGAAGAACGATTCACGGTTATAATATTCCAATAACACGTATTTTCCTGCACGATCCTGGTACAGCGGCGGCTTATGCATGATAGCTTATATCGCTTTTCCAGTAGGGTTGGCCACTCCCTTTTGTGTGGGGAGAATGCGCTATACAGAATTTCGTTCAGAATCTCGTTTGGGAATACGCTGAGGTTATCTCGTGCGAATGGGGTGGCTACCGATGCTTGATTTGAGGGGACTATTTTGCTTTGCATCTGGCTACAAGTTGGGGCGACGCCGTGACAAGCCTGTAATTTTAAACCGTATCTTAATGTTGTTCGTGACCATTGCAGACGACGGTGGTGCTTACGTAATGATTGAAGCGTGGATGGCCGGGATTTCTACGTAGCGGAATGGTGAGGAAGACACAGAGGATGTTGAATGTTAAAAGGTCTGCATGGAAGTGATTTCTAGTGACTTACGGAGATAAGTCACCGCTCAATCGATCAAATCGTTCCTTGATGGTAGCCGATCGCATTTCCACTTACCGAATGGAGTTGGTAGGCTTTCGCTGGGTTCACTTCCCTCACTTTGTAGTCTCGATTTTTGGCTGCCTACCTCCTTTGGTCATGATGGTATAAAACGAGGACGACTGTTTTCGTTTATATACACCCCGTGAATGGTTCGGTGTGTCCGTACTGGCTTCAGGTCCTTTTTTTCATTGCATAACTTTTCTTCGAGAGGCGAAGATTCTGCTCCGTCTAACGTATCTTCAAATCCTGCAGTGAGTCTTGTTCGGGTCTTGTTCCGTTTCCTTTCTGATATTTTTGCTATGGATGCAATCTATATCAGCAGAACTTCCGGTATGTGTATCGACATGCTTCCCGATGGTTTCTGATAGCGGTGTAGTTTTTCCCTTTGGATTTTACGGTCCATTATTTGACGACGGAGGATGCTGTCAACTCTGCTCTTGAAGGTGTTGTAGATGGCGTTCTCGGTTTCGATACCGAGTTTGTCAAGCGCGAATTGTCTCCGATTGAAAAACAGGTCGACGAAATGGTTGGACTTCTCGAAAAGCATAACAAGAGATCCGCTGTTCTTGGTTTGCAGTTAATGGAAAGGAGCTGCGGTACGTTTACTTATGCTTGGGACACGATGGGTCTGTGCACCGTGCAGCTGGCGACTGCTGATACGGTGTGGGTGATTAATATGCGGGCCGTTCAAGGTTCATTTTCCGTTAATAAAATTTGTTGTTGCTGATGTTCAATTGCGTAGCGTATCCCAAGGAGCTTCAGCGTGTCTTGACCTCGCCTTCTATCGCGAAGGTCGGGGTGGGACTATTATCCGACATCCCTGTTATTTGGAACGATCTTCGGTCAGAGTTAAAGAACCTCGTGGATTGTGGCATGATGGCTCGATTGCTGTTGGCGGAGACGTATGATGTGGGAGGGTTTCAGAACCTTTCTATGGATGTGGCCGCCTCTGAGATTCTGAGTTGCCGGATCGACAAGAGTCTCCAGGTCAGTAATTGGCGCGGCACCTTGACAGATGCGCAGATTCGGTGTGAGTACTTTTTTCTCTTTCTTGAGGCCGTTCGCTCAGTTTTGTCCGTGTGTTTTGATAGACGCCGGAACGGACGCCGTAGTTGGTTATCGGTTGTACGTCGCGTTACTCGGTCGATTGGCTGCAAAGAGTCGCGGCCTTGGTCGGGAGATTCCCGTAGGATGGTACAGTTTTGATTCCAGGATGGGAGAGCCGACTCGTTTAAAGAGGACCGTGCGAGGGGAAGAGGTGCCTTGGTCTACGAGGGATTGTACGTGGTTCTTTGGCAATAGATTTCAAGGGTACTATCCTTAGTAAAGTTCTTTATCTGTTATGATTGTGTATGCTGGTATAGTCAAAATTGCAATCTATCTCCGCTTTGGAGCAGCGTATGTTATTTATTACGTTGTATTTTTTCCTTGGGTGGTGGGCGTTTATCCGTTTCAGGATCTTGCTGCATATATTGCGGGTGTCTGCAACATTTGTTACCCATATTGGTTCTGTGTGGAAATTGTTGTGTTCGGGCGTCATTATGGGACTCCGGTCTGTATAATGGTAAAATTATTGCGTCAGATGAGGATAAAAGTTTTTAGGTCGTGGGGTACTGACTAAGAATCGATTGGTTCTAGTCTGTAGTTTACATTTAGCACCACCCACTGCAGCACCATGCTTATCGAGGGTGTTTTTTTTTTTTTCATTTGAGATATCAAATCCTCCGAACTGCATTCTATAGAGACTTTGAAAAAAGTAAAACACACCAGGAACACTTAGACTGCTCGGAGTACCTATCACCCAGCCCGCTTGCAGCCCGCCTCTTTTCATCCCCTCCCCCGTTATTATCAGCAGAGAATTCGTAATTTTAGGCGAAAAATTCGATGTATTCACTTCCATTACCCTGAGGACCTTTCCTTCTGGCACAGATGCTTTATTGCAATCAAATTTGGACCAGAAGTACCGCCTTAATAAAAGATGATGATAACCGTCATGTATGAGCTTTTTTTCTCCCTATTTACGTGTCCCTAGATAGTGCTTCGTGATCAATATAGAAGATCTAAAGTTGGTGTTCAGTCGGCGGTCACTCAGGCGTACATTATGAAATCCTAAGATCTTGTAAGATGCATCGAACATTCCCGATTCGGCTGTCGAGTATTGAAGTGCCAGCGCGCGTATATCACAATATGGGTCCGTGTTCCTGGATTGCGTGTGTGTTTCACGGTGAGATGTGGGACTCTTGATTGTAGGTTATCAGGTGCATTCGCAGGGACGGAAAATGTCAGGTTCTTCTGAAGGTATATATAGATAGTAGTTTCCTTCTACCGTAGAGGTTTCTTGTTCTGCTCCTTGTTCAGCTCCTGGCTTTCGGGCGCTCCGTCGATCTCTTACTCTGTTGCGGGATGCTGCATGTTTTTTCCGACCTCTTCCGATCCACTCGATCCGTTGGTCGAAATTTGAAGTTCATGCAGATTGGGGGACGACACTTCGGAAGGGTTGTGGTCATTCGACTTGGATCTCAACGGATGTATTTTTGCACCATGATAGCCTTGCGGCAGTCTCGCAGGTTTGGTTGCCGGCGTTATATCCAGGAAGTTGTTCCTCCCACCAGCATGGAGGCCGCGAATGGCTCTTACCGAGTCCTCGACGCGGAGGATGTTGTTCCCGCCCTTCCATCGGCTGTCGTACCATGGTCAATTGAACTGGGTTGGGCTCGTCCGTACGCCCACTACTGTCAAGTGTTTTTGACCGATCAGGATGTTTACCGCGTATTGGACGTTCGGTCGGTTCTTGGCCGTAAAATTTCTTCTACCGGTGTTCTTGTTGCACCGACAGGATGGGTTGGGGAAGCTGCAATAGCTGAATATCTTGGGGAAGGGATGCGTGGTCATGTCAGGATTCGGTGTCGATTGACATCGGGTAGGCACATTCGTGTCGACCTGCCTGGTCAGTTGATTTGCTACGAGGGATCGCTGTCGATGCTCAAGGCGGGAAGGAGAAGGTACCCTTTTCTCTTCTGCATATTCTACGTTGTTTTTTGTTTAAATGTTGCTTTAGGCTCCCCGGTTCATCGGTTGAAATGGAATGTTTCGTGGAGGTTGACGCTATCAGTGAGGTGTAGCTGTGTTTATGTGTGGCGGACCCTTACGTTTGCGTGCTATCTGTATTGGACGAGGTTTTTATTTCTTTTTAAAATTGACTTTGTTTGTTTCTCTTCTTTCATGGTCGTCCACGAGGAAGATTACATCCACACTTATAGAGTGTATACTTTCCACGTACGGCATCTGGCACAATTCGATTTTCCGCCTGATATTGTTTATCATTCTGATTTGTCTGGTGAAAGATCGAATTTTGACGTGATATTCTCTGTTGAACTGCTGAACTGCACTTTCCTGTAAATTGACCGTTAAATAAGCAACAACAGTGGGAATTGTTGGGATCTTCTTTTCTCCGCACTTCCATCATGGGTAGGCAAAATTTTTCGAGCATGCTGGAGGAGGAGCGTGTGGCTTACCGTGAGTATCAGCGTCCTTCATCGCACTCTCCGACGCAGCCTTTCCGCGCCTTCGTACGTTCTCTGGCGAGAGAGGAGTATGAGGCTCGGCGGTCTTTGCGGTACGAACGCTTCGAGGCTCTGCGTGCCAGCACTGCGGATGGAATCGTGCGCAGGTGGAGTGGTGATACTATGACCGCAGATGGGGGATCACCTTTTGCTGTTGTGACGGTTTCTTCGGATTCTGGTGACGAAGATTATCACTCCTTTTCGCCTTCCGTTGTGTCGGATGTGGGGGTCGTCGATGTGATCGAGCAGGTTCGCACCGCGCATTTTGATTACCAACATCGGCTTTTGGTGGACGTTGTTACGGCAGACTATGTTCAGCTGGAAAGCGGAGTTGTAATATTTCGGCATGCAGTCGTGGATCCGAGTGTCAATGGCGGTCTCCGCAGGGGCCAACTTGCTCTTGTTGTCGGGATGGTTCATCGCGTCGTTCGCTTGACCAAAAACCACGGGTCCACCGAGAATCGTCCGTTTTGTCGGGTTTTGGAGTGTGTTGCTGAGGACTTGGCCGCTCCGAGTATGGTCCTGCTTGCCGCCAACACGGTCGTTCATCCCAGTTTTACAGTAGAGATGAATCCGGATATGTTGCTTTTGGGCCAATGTGCGGATGTGCAAGTGGTCCAATTGGACTATCTGGACCGTTTGCATGGTTCAGTTGCAGTCGACGCGTCCATATTTAGGGTGGCAATGGTGGATCCGGTTTCATCGATCGAGTAGTGTTCTTGGTTTGTTCTTTCGGCAATCTAGCTATCGAGCCTCGTGCAATTTGCGTTCTGATGACGAGTCGGAGTTGGTGCAAGTTTCCGGTCACGACATGCATGTATTTGAAGTTCCTGTTATTTTGTGACTCTTTTTGGGTGCAAGAATCTGGGTTCCATTCAGATCGATGTGATAAGGGTTTCGATCGGGTTTTGTTACTTCTTTTTGACTAGCGTGAGTTTATATTGCGGAGTGTGTCCGGTTTCGTAGGGAAGACTGATGTGGTGGCGTAATTCAGGCAGACGGCAGGGTTGTTCCGATGCAGAGGCTCGTTTGAGATGGGTCTCGTCATCTGGTCTTTCTACTACTACTACTTAGTTGTGTGAACTGTTTCATGTATGCGATAATACTGACCACAGTATTGATTATACTTGTACGTTCGTACCTACTGTAAAATACAAGCATTTGTGTTGTCCTTTCTGGAGGGCAGAAAAAGTCGTTGGTGGACCTGGATGTATTTGAGTTACGGTGCCACTTTGTCGCGAAATCGCGTACGTCGTCCCGTAGCACGCTCACGTACGTGAAAGGCTTCTGCATCATTGCGGCGACGCAAAGAGTCATCCAGCAGCGCGCTGTTTGCCTTCGTTTGCGGCACACTACCAGTTACATATCTGAGTGGAGGAATTCAGCGATACATCTGATGTCATCGTGGAGCATGTTGCGCAACGTGAGCGGAGACGCAGAGACAAATGTCACCGAGCACTTACGCCAAGGTTCGCCCAAAACAACATTTTTTGCAACCAAGCGCTGTGGGTACATCACTGGAAAGAAGCGGAGACCCGCTCTTGATGGCGAGGCTCATAAGAGCAAAAAGTTTCTCGACCCCGTTTCCCATGAGGTTAAGGTCGGGGTCGAGAGGATCAAGTAGAAAGTGTTGTCCATGCCACTGATCTGGAAGCGGTGGAGTGCGGTCTGTAGGGTGAAGCCATTTAGGAGTACTCGCTGGTGTTCGAGTAGGGTATTGGGGGGATGCCGTAGTTGATGCGCAGAATTAGAACTCAATACCAATCCGAGGAAGACAGCAACGAACGTAGAATATTTTGCAGTAGTACAATACTTTGCAGCCTGGGGACGTTTTCCTCCGGTGCCAGGACGCCACAAGGGCGACCATTGCGTTTGCGTTACGAGGATTGTATGCTGACCTCTCCGCGAGTTCCATAACTGCTGCCTGGAGCTCCAGGGCGATGGCTGGCCTCAGCAGATCTGATGGAAGGAATCAGTCGCTGCGTAGGTAAAGTTTTGGGTGAGTGCTCACCAAGAAATGAGGCGATGTCAACGTTACGCAGATTAAACCAGCAGTACCGACGCTCAGCACAGCGTAGCATGCTGAATAGACCGTGGCTGATCGTACAGCTGTACAGCGTAGCGAAGCACGTCGACTCGCTTGCGGCTGGTTAAAATAACGCGTCCTTGCAGCGTAACCGACAAGGCGCAGATCGTGAGTGGAGGGCGATGGCTGGCCTCAGTAAATCTGATGGAAGGAATCAGTCGCTGCGTAGGTAAAGTTTTGGGTGAGTGCTCACCAAGAAATGATGTGATGTCAACGTTACGCAGGTGAAACCAGCAGTGCCGACGCTCAGCACACCGTAGCATGCCGAATAGACCGTGGCTGACCGCACAGCTGTACAGCGTACCGAAGCACGCCGACTGGCTTGCGGCTGGGTAAAATAACGCGTCCTTGCAGCGTAACCGACAAGGTGCAGATCGTGAGTGGAGGGCGATGGCTGGCCTCAGCAATAATCAATTCTGATGGGAGGAATCAGTCGATGCGTAGGTAATTTTTTGGGTGAGTGCTGACCGAAGAACGAGACGATGTCAACGTTACGCAGGTGAAACCAGCAGTACCGACGCTCAGCACACCGTAGCATGTCGAATAGACCGTGGCTGACCGTACTGTTGTACAGCATACCAAAGCACGCCGACTGGCTTGCGGCTTGGCTATTGTAGCCACCTCAAGGTTACGCGTCCTTGCGGCGTAACCGACAAGGCGCAGATCGTGAGTGGAGGGCGATGGCTGGCCTCAGTAAATCTGATGGAAGGAATCAGTCGATGCGTAGGTATTTTTTTTGGGTGAGTGCTGACCGAAGAACGAGACGATGTCAACGTTACGCAGGTGAAACCAGCAGTACCGACGCTCAGCACACCGTAGCATGCCGAATAGACCGTGGCTGACCGTACTGTTGTACAGCATACCAAAGCACGCCGACTGGCTTGCGGCTTGGCTATTGTAGCCACCTCAAGGTTACGCGTCCTTGCGGCGTAACCGACAAGGCGCAGATCGTGAGTGGAGGGCGATGGCTGGCCTCAGTATATCTGATGGAAGGAATCAGTCGCTGCGTAGGTAAAGTTTTGGGTGAGTGCTCACCAAGAAATGATGCGATGTCAACGTTACGCAGGTGAAACCAGCAGTGCCGACGCTCAGCGCACCGTAGCATGCCGAATAGACCGTGGCTGACCGCACAGCTGTACAGCGTACCGAAGCACGCCGACTGGCTTGCGCCTGGGTAAAATAACGCGTCCTTGCAGCGTAACCGACAAGGCGCAGATCGTGAGTGGAGGGCGATGGCTGGCCTCAGTAAATCTGATGGAAGGAATCAGTCGATGCGTAGGTAATTTTTTTGGGTGAGTGCTGACCGAAGAACGAGACGATGTCAACGTTACGCAGGTGAAACCAGCAGTGCCGACGCTCAGCACACCGTAGCATGCCGAATAGACCGTGGCTGACCGCACAGCTGTACAGCGTACCGAAGCACGCCGACTGGCTTGCGGCTGGGTAAAATAACGCGTCCTTGCAGCGTAACCGACAAGGCGCAGATCGTGAGTGGAGGGCGATGGCTGGCCTCAGCAATAATCAATTCTGATGGGAGGAATCAGTCGATGCGTAGGTAATTTTTTGGGTGAGTGCTGACCGAAGAACGACACGACGTCAACGTTACGCAGGTGAAACCAGCAGTACCGACGCTCAGCACACCGTAGCATGCCGGGTAGACCGTGGCTGACCGTACTGTTGTACAGCATACCAAAGCACGCCAACTGGCTTGCGGCTTGGCTATTGTAGCCACCTCAAGGTTACGCGTCCTTGCGGCGTAACCGACAAGGCGCAGATCGTGAGTGGAGGGCGATGGCTGGCCTCAGTAAATCTGATGGAAGGAATCAGTCGCTGCGTAGGTAAAGTTTTGGGTGAGTCCTCACCGAGAAATGAGACGATGTCAACGGTGGCGACGTTATGCAGGTGAAAACCAGCAGTACCGTCGTTAGACGTACAACGAGCTCATTCGGTGTGCGTTTCACGCAGGAAATATACAAGTCTGGGCATGGATCGCTGTTTGCATGTGTTAGGATTCAGTGGTAACGGTAGCTAGTATGGTCAGAATTGAGCCATTCTTTGTACTAATGTCACCCTCTGAGACATTTTTTTGGGCGAAGACGGGTGGAACAGGGTTGGGCGTTCAAGCGCCTGATTGGCATCACTTTTACACTTTGTGACTGGAGTAGTATTCGATCGCCATTGTGATTACATTCGTACCGACTAAATAAAATTACAAACATTTTACGTTGTACGCTCTGTAGTTCAGAACAGCTCGTCAGTGGACCTAACGTATTTCAGTCATGGTTGGCGGAAGTCACACTGAAACATACCAACGAGATGAGGAAGCTAGCTGTTCGTTGTGGTCAGAGACGTCTGTCCCTTTATTCTCCGCCAGAATTTTCGTCTGGGTTGATTCTAGAATGTCGTGTATGCGCCTTGCTGCCTGGTTGGCATGGTGGAGAGCGTGGTTTCTCTCGTCTTGCGTTTTCAGTACTGTGGTAGTAGATACTAAGCTAAGATGGCGAGTCAGCTTTGAGCATCGTCTTATGGGTCCTTGACCTTATTTCGAGATTCAGTGCGGTGTGCAGAATCTGTTTTATTCTATCCTCTGAGTAATCAGGGCTGGAGTGCCGAACGAGTAGGTCGACTAAGAAGTCGCTAGTGTGTTCTTTGTCGATCGCCATTTTTCGCGTTGCATCGAGCATAACTTCCGGAAGCCCCGCCATAACCGGTGATGAGAGGATGGCCGGAAATATAGAGCTAAACAGGTTTTCGGAGCATAAAAAGACGACGACTCTTGCCGTTAGTGAGTCGGTTGTGGTGTTGAACACGTCCGTTTTCCACGTCAAGTATGTGTTGCGGTTTCTGGCGCTTAGGATGTCTGCCTCCGCTTGCTGAGATGATTCCGATAAGTAACCAAGCATATTCAGATACGTTTCCGTGTGTATGTTTCTCCTAAATGCCTTGAGTCATCGTTGCGGAATCGATTTCTGACTCACATCATTGCCTGGTATCCAAGAAAGGTTCGGGCTTCCGGATTTCCGATGTCGGTGCATAGTTGATGTAGCATGCCTCCGTCATGTCCGATGATAATGTCGGCGATGCACGTTCGAAGTGCTGCCAACGTATGTGCTGTAATGTTCACGGTTGTTTGCGGGTCGTTGGGTGGGAGATAAAACTGTTCGGCCGTCCAAAAGTTCGCTTCTGCGGCTTTGTACAATTTCCATTGCTTTAGAGTTTTCTTGAGTCAGAAAAAAAAACGGCCGTTTGCTGTAGAGTACTTACTTCATTGTATTGAATCGGATATAGTACGAATCTTTTGGCCATGGTCTTCTACGGTGCTGGCGTCCATTTTGTGGTACTTTTGTACTCTTGACACGGTTGGGTCACGAATTCAGTTGTGAGAGAATGGGAGAGTTCAATTAGTAAAATTTTAGGACTTGCGTTGGCACGTGATATTTTGGCTAGAAGGGGTAAACCCACCAGTGCGTTGGCCAAATACATCCATGGGGCTCCGAAGCTGCCGTTGGCTGATGGCGACTATCGGGTATGTCCATTTGTGAACCTGTGTCCTTATAAAGGCTCTGAGCACGGTGCGCCAAAGCGATATCCTCAATGTTTGCCCGTTTTCGAGTTTCTCTGAGTACTGCTTCGCCATCAAGGCAGGCGAACACGTCTGGCACGTCGACATTGTCGATTTCACAACGTGAGTTGACACCGTGACGGTGTTTTTCTTTGCTTTTTGGGGACTTCTGGTTGCTCATATCACCTATGTGCATGCAGGGGACAACGTAGTATCGCAGCATGTGCCAGAAGTTATCGGTAACATTTCTGATTTTTTCTGTGAGCCGCGATCTGAATTTGGCGTGTTACAGGCGGTTTTTCCACCCCTCAGATCGCTGAGGCAAGTCATTCGGCGTACAGCTCGCCATCTATAGGTTCTGATGTAGGAGGTGCGACCTCCGGCGGCCTCCTTTACGCGGAAGGTTGGTAGGCGGATTATCTGTAAAATGTTCTTCTGAATTCCTTTTACTAGGTGGTGACACCACAATCCGCCTTTTGGAGACTTCGCCTGTCTTTGGTATGTTTTCGTGGTGAGTTACCTATACGTAGTACTGATCACTGGTTCTGTAGGCAGCATAGACGGGAGGGACAGCTCCAGCGAAGACGAATCGTTTAATATAGGTGTGCATTGCGACAGGGATTTGTGTCCATGTTTTAATTCGGCGTTTCCAGATGAGCAGTCAACGGACGTGGGGTCTGCTCCTGCGTCAGTAGTAGAGCCGATGACCTTTCCGATCCAATACAGACCTTTGACTCGTGAGTTTTCGTGTACTCTTGGTGTTCCGCTCTATTGACTGGCGTTTCTTCTTCGCGGCGGTTAGCACCGATGCCCGTCGATGGGGTGGAAAATCGTAGAGGTGCGTTGACGATTCTTTCTATCATGCACGATGTTGACTCTTTTAGTTTTGGCCATTCTTCGGTATGGTCCTTCCTTGGTGGAACCTGTCACTGACACAATACTTGCATATCGGTTGAACACGTATTATGGACTGAAAGAACTTTTACTGGATGTGGATTTCGCCGCCGCCCGTGTCAGGGATCCGACATATTTGGTTTTTTCGCGCGAATGTAAAGGAGGTGGTTCGTGTCTATCGTACGTTGACGCGGGCTCAGTTGCTGTCGATGTGTGCGCACCATAATCTTAGCAGATTTCGGCAGGATGCAAAGTGGCGGTTGAAGGTGCATCTCGTCGAGCATGTATGTAATCTGGGTTGTGGAAATACAATTTATGTTTTCAAAACGTTAGCAAAATTGCGGAGAGTGGACGTTGATTTTGTTTACGATGAAGATTTCCGAGGACCAAGTCCAAAGCCGGTTCTTGAAAGATGTGATCCTTATTCTGATGAGTTGTTGGGTGCTGTTCCTCTTGACAATGGTACGGCGGATACGGGCTCATTGGAGTACCTTGACATTGCTCCGGTGTCCTTGCGAGAGGAGATAATTAAAGAGTGGCAGGCCGAGATGAGTACAGATCGTCTGAAACTAAAGACTTGTGCGGTCTGTGCCGCACGGACTTTTGCAGTGGATGTACACGATTTCGATACTTCTGCAATTGACCTGACCCTCCTTCGAAACGATCAGCTGCCCATTGAAACGAGGCCGACCAGTTACAACTTCGAAGCGTACGATCGAGCCATTTTGTGTTCGGCGGGCTTGAGCGATTTAATGTCCCCTTCAATGATTCATGTTTGTGTTGAATGCCAGCCTAAATTGTTGAAGGGTTATATGCCGAAACTCGCGCTTGCGAATTGGATGTATTACGGGCGCGAGGCTTTGCCCGCGGACGTGCGGGAGGCATTTGATACTGCGTCCATTTTCGAGTGTATGTTGATTTCCAGAGTCCGTTACAACAGCGTTTCCTGCCGGTTTAAAGCGTCTCAGTATGACCCTACGGTGGATGAGACAGAGGACACGTACGTGTTGAGAAATTATAGAAAGGGAGTGAGAGGAAATGTCGTTGTTACCCCTCTGGATGTCGCTCGTTTGAATGATGTGTTGCCGCCACCGCCGGAGGTCATCCGTGATACTATGTCTGTGATTTTTATTGGTACCGTTCCGCCTACACGTGAAAACATCCGCCGACTTAGGCCTGTTTTGGTTCGCAAAAGCAAGGTGAAGCTCATGTTGGATTTTTTGATAGCCCACAACCCGCACTACGGAAGGTTGGCCGGTTTTCGTGGTTGTGATGAAAATAATTTAAATAAACTTTTCGATAGTACAGATGAAGGAGTGGACGAGTCCGTTCTTGGTGCTGTTCATATTGGATTTTTGCCCGTGAACGATGCTGTAAATTCGGCTACAGCGGATTACTCGCCGAGAAATGTGGATGGGTCTGCACACAATCTCAGCGAGGACGTTTTGATGGAAAATGTGGGTTTTACCGCGGGGGATCATTCACCGTCCAGTTACAGAGACATGAAATATGAAGCTTTGGAACGTTGCCTAGCTGGGAAGAACTTTCTAGGATATCGTAAAGGTAGTAGAATGGTACCTGATTTTGATAACCCTTATCTTCTATCACTGGCGTTTCCGGAGGAAGATCCGTGGGGCATCGGAGGGTTCAATCATCCGCGGAGGACAGAGCGTATAAGCCAGCAGATGCAACTGTCTCATATGTTGATTATGCACGGCGGCCGATTTCAACGTCACCCCGAATTCTGTTTTTTTTATTACAACGTCTTACGCAAAAAACTGGTGTCTCGGAGTATGCGGTATAAGTCTAAAAAGTCGACCTATCAAGCTGTCATCGATAAAATGCTGGAACTGGACCTTTCTCGACTATCTGCTTTGAAGGACAAGTGCAAAAAGGATGCGCTATACGTTCCAGCTGACGATGAAGAGCGTCGGATGATGGCGTTGTTAGGCTCGGTTGGCCTTATTGCCGAACAGATTCCTGGTAGTATCGGGCACAAGGTGACGTTGAGAAATCAGATCAGGGCTCTGATCAACTATAGAGGGGCACCTGCATTGTTTATCACTCTGAATCCTTCTGACGTCGATAACCCGATTGTTCGGCTTCTTGCTGGGGAGGACATATCGCTGGAGGACTTGGCACGGGGTGAGGATCTAGATTCATGGAGTAGAAAGATATTGGCTGCAAAAAATCCAGCGCCTTGTGCGATGTTCTTCGATTTGACAATGAGGAAATTCATTTCTATTGTGTTGCGCTTCGGAAGACCGGGTAGAGGATTGTTTGGGAAGTGTACTGCTTACTATTTCATGGTAGAGGCTCAGGGTAAAGGCACTCTTCATGGTCACGGTTTGTTGTGGCTAGAAGGTCACTTGTCTCCTCAGGCATTGCGGGATAGGCTTGCAGAATCAGATTCTTTCAAAGCTAAGATGGTGGGTTGGTTAGAGGATACCATCCGTAGCGAGCTATTGGATGAGACCTGTAATGTGCCAAACGCGACACTGCCGCAGCGAGTTGTTGGCGATCCTCATCCTGGAACGATTCCCGCGCCCACTTTTCTGAATACAAGTGAGCACTTTGATCGTGACTACGCAGGGTTTGTGGACGGTTTGTTGCGGGAGTATAATTGGCACATGCATCAGTCAGCGTGCTGGAAATATCTGAAGAGGGGTGAGCCCATGAGCAGCGCTAACTGTCGTATGGGTATGACCGGTGAAACGAGACCTGTTACAGTTGTTGATCCCGAGACGTTTGCCATCTCTCTTCGTCGTCGACATCCGTGGATTGCGAATTATAACGATCTGGTCATGTTTCTCTTGAAGTGTAACATGGATCTCAAGTTCGTAGGGTCTGGTGAAGCAGCGAAAACATTTGTATATTATATTACGGATTACATCAGTAAGTCACAGCTTCCAGTGCATGTTGGTCTAGCCGCTCTTGCACATGCCATCGGCATCTTTGACGTCAAGTATCCTCATTTCTCGCATCCGACTCATTCTAGCAATGATATGTATGTAGGGGCGATGACAAGTACTGTGAACCAGATGATGGGACATCAAGAGATCTCGCATCCCCAAGTTTTGAGTTATTTAGTCGGCGGTGGAGACCACTACACGTCCTGCAAGTTTGCTGTGCTGTGGTGGGGTGTGGCACTTCGCTATGTGAATAAATTTTTTGCATCTGACGGCGACTTCGACGGTGACGTGTCCATTGAGACGTCTTCTTCTCTCGAGGATGCGGCTGCAGACGATCTTGACTTCAGTCTGTCTCTGGGTGTCGGTACGATTTCTGCATCCAACCAACTCCAGGATTATGTGTGGAGATGTGCCGCTCCGGGTTTTAACCAGTTGTGTCTATACGAATTCGTTAGTCGCGTTGGAAAGAAAAGCCGTAACGGGCCCTCTGGCAAGGTCGTTGAAGAAACATGGGCCGGTCAATTCTCTAACGCGAAACATCCTCAATATTTAACCCATGCTCAAAGAACCAAGAAAGAGATCCACGTACCTGTCATCCTTGGTCCCAAGATTCATAGATTTGACCGGTCCGACGAGGAGAGGGAGCTATGGGCACAAGATGTTGTGGTGTTGTTTAAACCTTGGCGGATTCCGACAGATCTAAAAGAGCCAGGTGAGACGTGGTCGCATGCTGCGTCTGAACTTCGTCGAGATATAGATCCTTGGAAGGAGCGTGTCATTCGGAATATGAATGTTTTGGCTGAATGCAGAGATGCAAGGCGCGAGCATCCGCGGCCGGGGCGAGCTACTGGAGGCACCGCCGCGTATGTCTCTGATGAATTGGATGGTTTGGTAGAGGATGAATCTGTTTTCACGGAGGAGACTAGTCCATACAGTACCCTGCGGGATATTGTTGTTGATGAGGATGTCGGTGATGTAGCTGGTGAGTCGGTGGTACGTGGTCTGGTCGGGGAACAATCGTTGGCTGCTTTACACCGATGTCTGGTCGACAAAGCCGTCCTCCAATATAATGATGCAGGTTTCGTCTCTGAAGTTGGGGATGAGGATCGTAATCTGTTAAAATCAAGTTTACGAGCGATGACGGCCTTGCGAAAGAAGAGACGGCCTGAACGCAGTGAGGACGACGAACGGGAGACAAAACGGCCTAGGTTTTTTTTTCCCCCTGCTGCTTACGTTGGATCTCTGGTTGCGGGGTCCGAAGTTCTTCACGGGCCGCATTCGAATAGTAGGGTTCATTTAGACGTCGTAGAGGATGTTATAGTTGAAATGAACCTCTATGATAACCCCGAGCAGCTTAGGGCGATGAGGATTGTTGCCAAACACGTGTTGGATGGAGGTCCCCAGCTGCTCATGTACGTTTCTGGAGTAGGGGGGACCGGAAAATCCCATTTGATCAAGGCTGTCGTCTCGTTGTTTAGCAAGCTTGGCGTGCGCGACGCGCTACAGATCGGGGGACCGACAGGAATTTCTGCGGTTTTGATCGGAGGATACACATTACATTCGTTGACGATGACTACGCCTCTGGGTAAATCGAAAGATATGGACGGTCTGGCGAGTCTTTGGAAAGGTGTGCGGTATTTGATCGTTGACGAGATTTCCATGGTGGGCGCGCTTATGTTGAGCAATCTGTCGTCGCGACTGAAACAGGCGATGGGAGACGACACTGTTAGCCGTACGCTTCCGTTTGGCGGGTTGAACGTTATCTTTTGTGGCGACTTTGGTCAATTGAAACCTCCACGTCAACATTCTCTTTTCGCGTACGAACTTGTGCATAACCCGTCGTTCTCGGAAGCTCGCAGTCCCGAGGGTGTCAATGCATTGAACGGTGCATTTTTGTGGCGGCAGGTCCAGACTGTGGTGCAGTTAGTGAAGAACCAGCGTCACGATGCGGATCCTCAATACGCAGAATTTCTGGAACGCATGAGGCGGGGCGAGTGTCTGGAGCGTTATCATCATGTACCCGTGGGAGGAGTTGCCAACGATTTGGAATACCTGCGGACGAGGGAGTTGTCGGCCATACTGAAGAATGATCCTGCTTCCTTGGAGGCGTTCAACGATGCTCCTGTCATTGTAGGAAGCAAGTCGGTCCGTGACGCTATTAACACTATGTTGATAACTTACCAGGCTCGTCGTAGATCTCAGACGGTGCATCTTTATCACGCTTCGGATTCCTCCAAAAGAAAGCCGTTATCGGATAGGCTTCAAGCAGCTGTTTGGAGATTGCCAGCGGGCCAGACAAAAGATTTTATCGGGCAACTGCCACTGTTCCTGGGGATGCGTGTTATGGTTCTAGAGAACGTTGCGTTCAGCGTGGGTGTAGTAAACGGTGCTGAAGGCATAGTTACTGACGTCAAGTATACGCTGGATGGTCAAGGTAATAGGGTAGCGTCGATGGTCTGTGTGCACATCGCAGGGTGCGGTATACAAGTCGATGGTTTGCCGATTGACGTAGTGCCTCTATTTCCTCAGACTGTTCGAATTGATTATAAAGTTCGCAGTGCGGATGGAACGATCATTTCGAGGTCGTTTAACAGGAAGCAGATTCCAATAATTCCTGCGTACGCCTATACTGATTTTAAAAGCCAGGGAAGGACTTTGGAGTACGTGATTGTTGACCTCGCAACTGCCCGTGGGCAAGGCGTGTACGTGATGTTGTCGAGGGTAAAAACTCTCAAAGGACTTGCAATTCTGCGGTGGTTTCCACCTACAAAAGTTTTTCAACGTGTTTCTCAAGAAATGAGGACGGAGCTTGAACGGCTGTCTCTGTTGGATATACTTACCAAAATTCGGTTTGATAACGGAGAGTTCGATTTACGGTCTCGTTCGTGATTGCCACCTTGTTTTGGGATTTGCGGGCCGTGGAGTAAACGGTGTATTGCCATAATAATGTAGGGCAGTTTCCGCAGCCAACGGTGGTAAGTCAATCGGTGTTGGTGGGTTGAATGCGTAGAGACGCGTGCTGATAAGTCAGCAAGTTTGGCTTGATTGGGTAACCCATCAGTTTTCTTTTCAGGCTCATCGATGAATTGTTGTTTTCGCAAGTCTGATGGGTGCGTATCTGTTGGTAGTCGCAAGCGACCCACCATGTATCCTCTTTGCGCTGGGGTCTCACACCTTGGGCGTGCAAGTGAAGAGCCTGCCGTAGCTCCTGTTTGCGCGCAGCGTATCGCCCTGAGCGAGTGGCCGATTACACTTAAATTGCTTGAAACATCGTCGCGAGCTTCTGGACGAGAGGGGGGCTCTCAGCTCTCCTCTCCGCCTCGTACTTAACTGCTCGCAAGTCTGTCTTCATCGTTTAGTTTCTCTCTGCTTCTCTTACGATAGTATACCCATCGTCCTCTCTCTAGTACATTTACGTAGTATCTACCTGTATTTCGAGCGGTCCGCGGTTGAATTTCATCCAGGGCTGGCCGCGCCGGTGACTCAATGGCGTCCTTGTTACAAGACGTGTGCCCCAATGCAAGTTAGTTAGTTCAGTACAATATTCACCAGGCATTTCCATGCTTTCTGTGTTCCTACTAGTCGCGTGCCAGGTTTCAGGGAACACAGTGAATGGTGCACAGCATAATAGGTAGGCGCGCGCGGGGTGTCCCAAGACAGTTAGTGAATACGAACAGTAGTCGGGCAATGTAGTCAACAGTAGACATAAGCTCTCCGTGGTAACCTCGAACCACTTGGCGGCAACGAACTTGAAGGCGTGGACGAGCTTTGGGTCGGCGGTGGCGCGCGCGACGTCAATGAGGATGCTGGAGGTGGGGGAGCCGATTCGGCTGAGCAGATGTTACTTAGTACAGGAAGAATGTTCGAGCATCAGGGAGAAGACGTACAAGGCGTAACGGGTGAAGAACCGCACGCGACTTGTTCTCCGCGTTTGAGGCGACGTTAACGACGGCATTGAGGAACTCGATCCCATTCTACGGCGTAGTTACCGTAAGTTTTGATAGAAGCGCAGTATACAGCATATGTGGGTGCGCACCAGACGAAGGCCACGGGGGCTACACCGGGGTCACGCTTGCGAAGGGGGGCTGGGTGATAATCTCGTCGAAACCCTGAAACAAGTCAGTCGTAATTTCGAGAAATGAGCAGATAATGAACCGTGGGCGATACGTACCTCGTAGCTGCTGGCCGGACACCCGTAGGTGTACCTTTTTGCCTTCGCTGCTGGGTGCAGCCAGGGGAAGCGTTTACATCCTGCCCGGCTGTAGCCAGGCGCCTGGCTACCCGCCAATCTTCAGCCCTATGCACATGATATACCAGTCACGCGTCGTAGGCAATTATCTCGGAACTTTACGGCTCCACTCAGCATGGTCGGGCGTAGGCGTAGAAGGATTTTAGCTATTTCTATGTACCGTTTCGGACATACAAAATGACCATTTTGGGCCGTACCCCGGTCGGATATTCTACGATACCTGCCCGGCCCGTCACGTTCACTGGCCCGCCGCCCCCGCGCCAGCCGCCACCCGCGATGAGCGTCGCACAACAGGTATCTGCATTCCCTCCCCCTCCTCCAGATCCTCCTCTACTAGATCCAGCCTCAGCTCCAGCACGTTGTCCATCGCGTGACCATCCAGAATCTCCCTATACGTCGTTCCATCCTGCTGCAGGACCTCACGCACGGCTGTCGCCACCGAACGACTCCACCCTACGTGAAACGCGGTCTGCACGCGGCTGTGACACGCCGCCTGCCGCAGCGCATACGCCCTACAGCCTGCCGTGAGCTGGGCATCCACCTCCTGCCCGCGCGCCACCGCCCGCCCGCGCCACAGCACCTGTTTCGTACGCAGGATGCGCAACACGCGCTTCATCTCCTCGCGCAGCATCTTCACCTCCTCCACCCACCGATCCCGCCGAGCCCGTGCCTTGCACCACTCTACCCGAACAGCTAACTCAAAAAACCAATCAGTTCTTGAACGTCCACAGCAGACAATAGCCACTTACATTCATGCACTGCCTCCGAATCCTCTCCTGGTCCCCCACCTGCCGTCCAGATCCAAGAGAACTTCTTGGGCTTCGCGTTCGGCTCATTCCGCGCGCGTCTTGATGATCCCAATCGCCCCAAGGCCTTCCTAGCCTTCTCGTCCCCCTCCTCCTCTACGTTGACGTTCATGTCGGACGGAAGGAGAAGCTTGTATTGGGGCGCGAACAACTCCCCTTTCAGCGCCATCAACGCAACCCGCGCGTCTCTGTACTTCCCGGCCACCCTCGCGATACGGTCGCCCACCCGCCCGATGAGCGTCGCTGAACGCGTCGCCGCCCTCTGGCCCGTGGAATTTGAATTCCTCCACTGTATGAGATGATTCTGAGCGTGGAGGCGGCTGCGCAGAGTTTCCAATGCGTCCGCGCACTGAGCACTCCGCAACTTCGTCTCCATCTCGGTCAGTCCGCGTCGGCAAGCCAACCGCCGCTGCTCATTACTCAGCGCAGACGGCAGCCACAACTTGATATCTTCTGCCTTCGGCGGCGCAAGCTCCTTGTTCCGCGCTGCCTCCTCTGCCTCCCTCAGGTCCGCGACTCCGGGCATGAAGACCTCCTGCAGGCGCTCGAATGTGCGCAGCTTCTTGAAAAGCGAGATACGCAATTCTTGGATCTGGCTCGAGCGGTCTGCGGTCACCAAGGTCACCCCCTTAACCTCAGCTTTGATGCGACGTCTAAGAAATTATCAGTATATGTTATCACGCTACGAATATCCCGCTTACTGCGCCTCCTCCAGCTGGAGCCCCGCTTTCAGGAATGCGGAGGCGGTGGACCTTGTGCTGCTCATGGGTGTGCGACCCTCCCGCGCCTCCTCAGCCTCGGCCTCTTTCAGCTCCTGCAACACTGCCGTCTCAGACGGCCCTCCTGAGAAAAGTCAGATCAATAGTGTATTGTGAGCATGTCGTACGTACCACTCTTCCCACCAGCAATACAGTATGGATTGGGCTGCGTCTTATCTTTCAGCCACGCGTCCACGAGCTTCTCCCAGTCCCGACGCAACTTGCTCCTCAGCGAACCGTCCACCTCCTTGAAATCCGCCACCTGTTTGTCCCGCTCCGCGATAGCTACAATTAACTTGCGCAATAACGTATTTCCTAACGCTGCTGTCAACTTCTCCGACCGCTTGACCAAATTCCCCAATCGTACCTTGACCAATATTCTTCTCGAAGTTTAGATGATCTATCTTGTTCTCGATGGAGTCGTGCCGCGCCCCGTCGCCCATCTCTTTCGTCGAGTACGCGATCGGGTTCAGTACCGCCCAAGTCCGCTCGATGCCTTCGCCATCCGTACGGCCTACACCCACAGCGTAGCTGAGCGAGTTTTGTGATTGGCAGCTGATCTCGTGTGCCACCGCATGCCATACCGGCAAGGCAAACTGGATCTCAAAGTCGTCCAGGTTTGTCGTAATCGATGTACTCTCCAGGATCTTCTTGGCCCGGCCCGGTAAGTTTATCTTCCATTGACACGCTATGTCGTACGAGATGGCCAGGCAGAGGATTGACACGCCCGCCAGCGCCGAGAGAAATATATAATCCATATTCGCGTACCTGCAAAGGCGTCAGCTTCGTTTTCGCGACGGCCAGAGGGATATGACATACCTCTCCCCCTTCTGAAGATCGCCTATCCCCAGCGGACGTACTACGCCGTGCCGCGCACACACGCATCCCCCCACTCCCGACACCCGCAACCCTGTCGTCAAACGCGTCTCCTTTTGCAGCAACGCCGCGAATGCGATACAAGAACTAACCTGGTATGACGCTTGTCAGCAGACGCTCAATAACCCGACGCACAACAACAATACACTTACATCTTTCTCTGCTACATAATTCTTCAGATGTTTTTTGTACTCTGTCGGCTCGACAAAATAGGTTAGCCCGGCGCCGAGGGAGGGGTCTTGGTGCTCGTTCGCCCGTAGGCGATTCTTCAAGCGGAAATTCGCGTCGAGCGCCAGGATTAACATATATAGGAAACTGTTCCTTCCCGTCAGATAACTCCAATAGCCACAACACCCAAGAAACTCACCGATACTCGGGCGCGACGTCCTGCCATCCCTCAGGTAGATTCCCGTCCTGTGGACATGGCCAGCAGTCTACTGCGAGTCCCCCAGCGGCAGTTGTACGAAGCCCGTTCTCGACGTGCCCACGGCCCGCCCGCTTCCCGCGCATGAGGTAACCCCATTGGCGACCCATCCGGCCAAAAGCTTTATAACGGTCCTAATATAAAGATAAAATGTGTCAGGGCACTTGATTGAGTCGAATAGACCCGCCGACGTACGGGGATCTTCAGCAGCCGCAACGGATCCGTCAGCCGCTCCAGCGAACCAATAAAATCGTGAACGTTTACATTCCCGACCACGTTCAGCATCCGGAACAGCTCCAGGACCTGGAAGGTTGCGCACGTCGCCGGATCCACCGTGGTCGCCGGGTACCACGCGTTCCCCAGGAGTTGTCCCAGCGGGTTCGTCCATTGACTCTCCTCGCACCCACAATAGCAAAAGTCCAGCGTAAAAATCCCGCTGACGTCGAGAACGACCATGGTGCGCACGGGCTCGGGCTTAGGGCAAGGCATGCCATGGTGACCGATCTGGTACACCAAGCCCACGCCAACCAGGCCCGAGTGCGGATCCACGCTCGACCCGGCCAGCTGGGCCTCCGTCCAAAACTCGCCGTTCCATTCCTAAGCATCCAGTTAACGTCATACATCCACCTCAAGCTAAGTAAACACACCCGGACTGCATGTAAAGGCGTTAGTTGATGCCTCGCCTTCACGCATTCGTGGCACTGCAGAAACTCCCCACACTGAGCGCATCGGAAAAGCCGACGTTGAGCTGTATGGGCCTTCCCGCACAGGGAGCAAGCTGGCTCGTACACGTTGTTGCCGAGACCATCCCGTCGCAGAAGCCACTCCAAAAAAAATTGGTCGTGTTCGACCCACTGGCCCATGGTATCGTCCTGAAATTCTATGAAAAATGCGGGACATCTCTTTCGAGGGGAAAAAGTACCGAGCTAGCATATCTTTTACGTTTCGCCCGCTCCTCGTCGTCCCCGTGCCCTGGCATATCGAAAGAAGTGACGGTGTCCGCGACGTCCTGGACATCCGCCAGGTCGGTTTCTGGCAATGCATCCCATGTGGCGTACTTGTCCTTCTTCAGGTCGAGTGGGTCCAAACCTGAGATGCGCGGTTGTTTCATGGGGCGCATGTTCAGTAAACCCGACGTCGCCCGCAATCCGTCGGTAGAGAGATGCATCGCGCGGTCGGCGCGTAGCTCGGTGAGGGGTACGTCCGCATCGACATAAATGTCGTGGTCGTGGCGAGCCATTGTGATTGTGTTATGTCGTTTGTTCGTGCGTCGGCGAGAAAGCGTTCCAGAACGAGCATGAAACCAAGTGAAGATCCAAACCCGGCCCAGCGGCATCCCCACCAGGGGGCCGCTGGGCAAAAGTGAAAGTGTGAATCAGCAACAATAATCGCGATCACGCGCAGTCTATGATCTCGCATCAAAATGCGGCTGCAATTACGCTTTGGCCGCAATCCTAGTATAACCACTCTGGCGCCCTAACCTAGATGCTCTGCTGCTCGCGTTCAACGCTCGCGCCCCAAACCCCGAGTTGCCAGACCAAATCAACACCCACCTGTTTATCGTCGTCAGTGAAAAATGAGACTTGAACGCCTGATGATCATATTCTGGTAACACATGTTAGGTTCCTTGCTTTCATGCTTTCAATCTCAGCCAATCTCCTCCCGTCCCCCGAGTCAAAAGTAAGTGGCTCATATTCGATGCGAGGAAAATCCTCACTGTTCACAGTGTCTTCATCTCCTCTATGGACCGATACTCTACGCTTCGTTGAGCTCAGTCCCCAGCCCAACCCCACTGTTCAAACACTGCTCTCCGCCATGTCGGCCGAAGAGCTGTACCAAGTCGCAATCCTGTCCGAGCACCATTATTCTTGGGTGTCCCAATCTCTGAAAGCTTCACTGTCGACTGGCCCCACTTACGATGAATTGGGTGAGCCCGTCCTTGTCGCGTCCCGTATCCTCATATAACTACCGCAAAGTCGACGGATTGCCTCCCGATAGCTTGGAAAGACTCTCCGAACTCGACGCACGCCGATTCGGGCGCACTGTTCCGGGCTCCATGGTTCCTGCCGCGCTCGCGCTGCGCGAGGATGCAGCCGACTTGCTGCGCCGTTTTGATCTGGACTTCGACGAGATCAGGCTCATGCAACGCGCGACTGGGGCTATCATATCCGGTTCCGCTGTTACTTCATTGTTCCCCACCCCGGTGACGTTCCTGCCAGACGACGTCGATTTTTTCGCTGGGAGTGGTACCGGCCATAGGGTTGTGGATTTTTTGAAGACGGGGACGGCCTACCGCCTAACAAAAGTGGAAACGACGTACAACTTCGCTGCGGGGATTGGTAAGGTATGGACAATGATTCATGCTGATCACGGCTTCAGGATCAATATTATCGAGTCACTCAGCGGCAACCCATTCGACGCGATAATGCGCTTTCATTCCACCTGTATTTTTGGCGCTTGGACAGCGGACCGAATCTGGCACGGGTATCCTTTGCTTACCGTCCAAGGCAGAGCGATAACGACTCCTCTGCTAACTCCTTTGATGGGAGGGCTCGACGTTCATCAGACGACTTGGCGGGTTCTCAAGAAATACGTCGCCAGGGGTTTCACTTACGACTTAGGCGAATTCACCGACAGGCATGTGTGCCCGATGACCTGGGACTGCCCGGCTAGCCTGAGACTCACGGACGACGACGGCTGTATGTCGGTGTCATTTCCTTTGTGGCGATTCCCGCCTCAAGGCCTCGAGTATGAGACGACATGGTCTCTGGGAGGCGTAGGATGTACGCACGGCGCGCACACGGCGCGCGTGTTAGACGACCCTTCTCAATCGCGGCCGGCATTGGCGGTCTCTCGTGAGTCCAGCTGTGTTCCCCATGCTAAGATTCAATTGACAATTTAATTTACAGTACAGCGTTGGGCCAGGGCGGTTGAGGTTTTGCTGCAGCGGTCAACAGAGCCCACAAGCGTAAATGACATAATGGCTTTAACCTCGTAGAAATTACAATTGCAATTCTTTCGGCCCACGTTCTCCGGTGCACAGAAAAGCGACTAGAAAATGCTTAAGCGCGGTGGCCTCCTAGTTACAAACAAATATGTAGCTACTGATTATCGCCGACCCGTTTGCAATTGCACTTCCGCATGGCCAGCCGGACTCTTCCCTCCGCCATCAGAACCCACTCGTCCTCCGTTTCCTGTGCGGGATTCGGGCACGGAAGCCCATCGTGACCATGCTGATAAATGTAGCCAATCTCGTTCAGCTGTCTGCGTTTCCAGTACGTGTTCTTCCATTCCTGAGTTTGTCGCGTCAATCCTTTTTTTTGGCGGCTTGAAGGGGAAAAAAACTTACCTCGATGCCATGCAATGGGCGCCGCTCATGAGCCAATGCAGTGCAAGACGCGCACGCCACCTGGCCTCGCATGCAGTTTCGATCCCGACAGCGATAAAGTGGGCCCGCAATCTCGCACCATGTGCATTTGACGGCACCCAATTCTCCGGAGCCGGGTGCGTTTGTTAAGCTCGCCATCAGAGAAAGGGACAGCGGGTCGCTTTGCAGGGCACGGATGATGCCTCGTTGATTCAGCAATTCTTCGTCGTCGGTGAGCATCACGCGCAAAATGAGGAAGGTCGCAGGAGGGGATTAAACGGTGGAGGGGAAGATACTATTGCAGAATCCTTTCTCTTATCTTGGCTTGACCCCGAGTCCTTACGGTAAAAAGATGTCGCGCACTGATGACCCATATGTAGCGAACTGATATTCATATGTCGAACTGATAGCTACTGATACCGAACCCCCCAAAAAAAAGAATCAGAGCTTGGCGCGGATCTGCAACGACTCCTTCAGGGTTCATAGTCCGCGTGATGCGTGAAACATGACTTACTGTCTCCTTGGGATTGATTGCGGGGCTGGGAGCGTCGTCGTCGAGTATGGCGAGATTGTAGCTGAATCTACAGGTGGTGTCGTAGGAAATAACAGGTGCAGAGAGCGCTGCGGTCCCCATGATGCCCTGCGTCGTCAAACTGCGGTCGAAACTCTCGCCCTTCTCTAAATCTACACTATGTCAGGCGTAGGCAAATAAAAATTTGGGAAACAAAGCATACCACCCCTGTGGCGCAAAATCACGGCGTATCGGTAACCCGAGACGATGGCGGGAGGCGTGTTCATCGCCAGATATTGTCTGTATGCCGCGTCAGTCAGGCCGTATTGCCTTTCTGGCCCGGTCCCTTTTGTCCTGCGCCCTGTGTCGTGGTCAAGAGATGAGGGTGAAATTAAATGCATGTACCACACCTTCGAAAACAACTTGCTTGTCTACGTTGTCGGACTCGTCCTCGTCCTCGACCGGCATCAGTTCAGGAATGTCATCGTCGAAATTGTCGCCCGCGGACACAATTTCTGCGTGCGCCATGATGGAAGCAAAAAAGGTATCTTGTGATCTGCGACCTAAAACGGATTTACAAAAAGTTTGCATCTCCTTACCTCTGCCATGTCCTTCTTACTCGATACTCTCGGTATGCCCGGCTGCAATTCTACGCCCCTTTGCCTGCTGACCCTCCCTACAAGCTAACCTCGTCTCTCCACGCAAAACTCGGCAGAACAGCCATCGTCATGAGGTCCCCCCACTTGGACGATCGATCGTGCCCGCAATCACCTACGATATCTCTGAGTCCTTGAAGCACTGGCACAACTGCGAGATTAGTCTGCTCCCTTCACACAACAAACCTCACGATGCCGGCGCGACCAGCGACCCCGACCCCGATTTCGACATACACCATGTGTGGGAGAACGGACGCAAGCTTCGGCTCGTGGGAACACTCCTGCGCGAGAGGGAAGCATTTTTGCGGCCCTTGCTGGAAGCACGCGAGCAAGAGAATGCCCTCCGAGCGAGCCCGTCGACTCCCACACGCCCATGGACTGAGGCCGAGCAGCTTGCCGCTCGAGAGGTTGTTGCCGACGACCGCGTTTACGACCACAATGAGCTTGTGGACCCCGACCTCACCTACCAGTTCGAAACCGTGCATTGGGATGGGAGGTAGGCGTCTTCTGCGAAGTTGGTACCCAATTAAACCTTTTTTTTTGCTGCTTAGTGAGGCGATGCCAGTGTTGGATCGCACGAAATTTGTTATCGCTGTCGCCGGAGGGGATCTTCAAGAGGACGACGGAGAATCTGTCATTGCAGGGGCCACCGCTGCCATGCGCGAGGCGGCGGGAATTGCGCGTAGCCAGGATAGTGGTTTCATGTCAATCACAGCCGGCGTAGAGTACGACGGGAAGGTATTGCCTTGCAATTTTGAACGAGGTTTCTTGTGCTGACGGTTTACAGCGCGTTCAGCACGCGAAGCTCAGAGTGCATGATGCATTGGCAGCGGATTACCTGATAAAGCACGTGGCCATTGGGCGCCTCTCTACTTTCGCGAATGGTGGGCGCCTCCTTGATCTTCTTGCCTCGACACTATTACTATTCCACGCAGATCTGTTCTCGACGTTCTCACCTCGCAGTTTCGGTCTGGCTAAGGTGTACTCGCAAGGCATTTTCAAGCGCCATTCGCATCTGGAGCGCCTGTTCCCTAACGTCTGGACAAATGTCACCTTCGACCTCGGACCGCAGACTGTTACACACCCGCAATCTAGTGCCGGGAGGGTTTGCTGGTGTTGGATCGCTATCACGGCGCTGGGCGCGTTTAATCCTGACAAAGGCGGTTTTTTAATTTTGTGGGATCTCGGGCGCATCCTGAGATTCCCGCCGGGCACCACTGTACTACTTCCGCCTCTACTACGTTACTCTATCTCCAAGATTCGTGAGGGAGAAAATCGGTACTCCATTACACACTACGCAGCCGCTCCCACCTTGTGGGAGCAATGGCCTACGGCGACCCAATTATTTTCGAAATTACACGAGCTCTCGTCTCTTCGTACCTAGTCATCTCTCCGCACCAAAATTCAATTGATTTCCACATGCCTTGTTCTTGTTTTGATGTCTCCGTGATGCGTGACGACTCCCTGCCCGGCTTCTTCCTTCGTTCCGCCAGCATGGCCTCCAGTAGACCGCGGGGAGAGACTACCAGTAAGATTCCGATGAAGTAGCAAGTCCCACCGAACATTGCTTACCGTGTCGCAGACGACCGCTACAACCGTTACCGCGGCATTATTGTGGGCCCACCGTCAATCCTTCTCGGCCCTGAGCGGGCTGAGCAACACCTGGCAAGATCTCGCGAGCAAGCGCGCAGAGTTGCCGCGGAGTTGGGGTCAACTGGGCGTCGGGCACACGACGCTGTGGCCTCTCAGACTCTGTCGAGACCGCTCACCCCGCGTGAGATAGCTGCGCTCACTCCGCAAGAACTCGCCGCGCATCGTGCTGAAGTCAGCGCCGGACATCGCCAGCGGGTGGCGAATTACATGATCAACACGGGGCAATGGGCCCGTCCCAACGACCCCCGCGCCCATCGTTCTCGGCCGCTGGCAGCAGCTGGTCCCAACCAATCAGCAGGAGCTACCCGGATACTCCACCCCGTTGAGGTGCTGGTCACAGCTGGTCAGCGTGCTAGCCGTGAGGAGGATCTGACGGAGGCCGATCTGTACCTCACCGCCGCGCGCCCTCCCCATACCGCTGAGTTCAAGGAGTATCACCAGTGCTCGATCTGCTCAGGTGTTCTTCGCCACCCCGCAACGTAAGTAATGTGGTCTCCCTTCGAAAAACCTGAACTAATCGCATCTCAGTTTGCCCTGCGGGCATAGCTACTGCTATGTTTGCGTGCGGTTGTGGCTGGAACGTGAATGGACGTGTCCTTACTGCAGGCAAATCGTTGACAAAGAGCCGCTTGTGCATTGGGGGGAGGTGGCCGCGCTGAACGCAGAATATCCGGGGGATACAAGCAAAGTCTCGTACTGTTGGTCGGGCCTCACCTATCCAAAGTTATGCAGAGTCAGGCGCCGCCGCAGTCCTTCGACACCCTAAAGCACACCGTAAACTATGTACCTGCGCTTGCCTCAAAAGATTTTTTGCGGCTTTTTTTCCTTGATGCTTTTGCAATGAGAGGATAGGAAATTGTGAGATTGATATGGCCACGACGTCCGGGATTTTTTTCCACGAACAAATGCCGGGGGCGAGGTTCCTTGGCGTTATGTGCGGCTGAGAATGAAATGACGAACTTCGTACGGGTTGATCGCGAACTGATGACGCTGTGCCACCAGACAAAATAAATTATTGAGAATGTTCTTGAGGTTAACAGAAAAAAGTTAGTAGAGAGAACTGTTTGTATGACTCAGTCCTAGCCTCCAACAAAAGACTAGATTTTCTGCAGGACAGCTGGCAAGATTAATGTCAGGCGCACAGAAAGTCAGAGATTTGCTTGTGTTTACAACATAGATCTTGTCTTCACCCACCACCTTCCCGACTCACACTCGCCCAAGGGCTAAATTGATTTCATATTCGAGCTCATAGGTGCCGGTTCCTTGGTTGGGCTACTCTTTCCTGACTTCTTCTCCCGGCAGAATCGTTCAGGATGCCAAAAGACAAAAACAGCGAGCCGAAGCGAATCTCCTCGACAGTGCTGTCTCGTCGGCGCGCTTCGGCCAGATATCGGGAGAAGTGCATACAGAGTATCTTAGCTGAAGTTTCTGACTGATATTGGCTGGCACGCAGAAACCAAGAAGAGCTACGCGACAAGGCACGGGAGCGCATGGCTAGGTGTGTTGTGGATGACATTGGCATTGCTACACCGTACAACCAACACCACTCGTAGGCTCCGGGAGCGAGCTCGGGAGGCGGAGGAGAGTGCCGCGGAGGCGCGTGCCCGAGCCAGGGAAGCCAGCCGGAAATACCGGGCAAGGTATGGAATTCAGTCGGGTATAGGTGATGCGTTTTCATGTCGCCCAGACACGCGGACACGCTCGCTCATCGACAGCGCATGCTCAGAATGAAGTGTGTCGGCATATCATTGCTTTCAGTCTCAAGTATAATTCATATGATCTGTTTAGGGCGTTCGAGCAGAAGCACGGCCACCATGCATGGTTGGAGCGATGCAACAGACTCGAGGAACAGCGGCGGGAAGCCGCGGAATTGGAGGAGATGCGCAGATACGAGGAGGTGTTCCGTCGAGCTGAGGCCGCGGAGTCGTTGAATGCACTGGCGGCATCGGGCTCACACTGAAGGGTCCCAGACTCTCAATGGGTTGTATTTACTCGTGCGACGTCCACGTCCCGAAGAGGCTGTATTTAATTAATCAATTTCTGACGAAGTGCTTTTTAGCATTCGTGCGTGGAGGATTTGAAACGGATGATAAGTTATTCGGGACTACAAATGATACATGGCGTTTATAAACGACGAGTACGGCGCTGAAAAACCTCGCCCTGAAGGCTTGCTCGACTGAATTTCGCCTGAGCCTCGGCGTAAGTAATGACGCATTCGTGGAGAGAAGACTGAATGCCAAGAACATTCAGCTGACACTCAACGCTGCCGCGGAAAGTGAGTTCGTGAACCCACCAGGAAAATGGAGAGAGACGGACGTACTGCGTGGGGAAGATACCTGGATGGATGCCTGCGTAAACAATGTACCACCGGTCGTCGGGGGTGCGGCTGGAAAGAATATCAGAGGCTTCGGGACTCTTGCTGTCAAATGGGCGGGGCGCGGAGTCGGGATCCACGGGCGCGGTCGACCAGGTGCCGGATGCACAGGTCCAGCCATTCCCATGCGCCCTGTCGAAAGCCGCGACAGCCTGGGCACGCGATGCGTATCCTTGATGGATTGCGAAACGCACTCGTTCAGTGGCTCGGCGAACCTCGGCCCTTGGCAACATGTGAAAAAATAAAAGAAGGAAGAGTGAATCTTATCTTACCAGGAATCCTTGACACCAACATCGGTGCCTCGGTATACAACGTATGCAACTTTTTTCGAGGAGGGCAGGCGGACTTGCTCTAGAACACGAACTTGGGATCCTGCCTTGCCTTGAGTGGTGGATCCGGCTTTAGACCTGTCAACGGTTGTCAATTAATGAAGCATGTGATGATACGAAACTGACCAGTGCCGAGTGAGGCCTGAATCGGATGGGGAGGAGTATTCGTAAAGTTTCTCCCGGCGTGGGGAGGTGACGGGGGTAACGGGGGGCGACGGTTTTGGTTTGACGGGGGAGGCGGGGGGGGGAGGCGCTGGCGGTTGTATGATGGTTGAGTTCCGGCGCGATTTCGGCCGTGATTTCGGGCGACGTGGCAGAATGGTCTCCTCGAGGGTAAGATTGGCGATGATCTCGTCCAGATCGTACAAGGGGTATTGCGGAGGTTGATCAACGGCGGGGGCGGGGGCGGGTAGTTGCATGTCGTTGGACAATGTATGAGTATTGGGAGCGATCGACGACAATATCTCCAGTGCACGAGGATTGGAGTGATGGGGGGTCGGCAAAAAGCGGCTAACAGTGAATGAAAAAAGGGACATAAGCAATAGAATAGGCGACAGAAAGGCAGCTACTGCAGAAGGGCAAGAGGTTTCCTAAATTGCTTACCTAGATGTAGGGCGAAGAGTGGAAATTGTCTGTTGGAACGGAGGAAAAACGGGGTGAGGAATTTATGTTTGACAGAATAAGTCCAACGCTTACTAAAGTTACGAGATCATCTTGGCAAAGAAGCAGGAGATAGCGAACTGATCCCAAAAAGATGGCGAACTGAGCAGGTGATAGCGAACTGACGCTAAGTGCGGCTAAATAAATTGGGATCACGGCGGAGAGAGGGCAAGAATATATATTTTTAAGTTGCACGGGAGTTATACTACTGCGCAGCCTGGGCGCGTGGGGCGGGCGCCGACTGGACGTAGACCCGCTCAACCCAACTAAAAAAAGGAAAGGTGAGCAGAGGAGTAAATAGATGCAACGGAGGGGGGAAACAACGTACCGACGGACAATTTCATCAGCGAGGTCCATGTCGCCGACCTCAAGATCTACGATAGGAAGATCCTTGTTGGAGATCCCCGTGGTGTGCTCGTGCTTGACAACGACGACATTACCCAGGCACGTGTGGGAAGCATCGCGCAAGATTTTGGCGATAGTCTTGTTGGGAGAGAGCTCGGGGGGCGTTTTGTGGGGGTCGTCCTGGGGTGGATGGGGACAAGCCAGAAAAACGGTGAACGAGCTGCCGGGATGACTGGGTATCTTGAAGTGAGGTTTAGGGCACAGCGGGCACGTCGCGGGATTCTCGTCGAAAAACGAGAGGATGGCGGACTGGTTGTCGAGGGTGAAGGGGCGGTCGGAGCAGAGAAACATCCCTACGCGTCGGCGGTCAGGCAGCCAACTGGGATAAATGAGAACCTGGCGCTCAATGTAGTAGTCCTGTGGATGGGCAACATCAATGCGACAGAACAAAATTGAGGGCGTTAAAAAAATTACAGGGTGGGAAGCCATGCTTGTAGGGGGAAGGAGGGACCTGTCTGCGTCGGGCCGGGTGTTTTTTGGGGACTCCGCCCGGTGAAACAGGTTGCGACAAGTGTTGTGAGGGATTTGTGTATTGATCCAGTTTTGTTTACTGCTCCCACAAGCATCTGCCGGCCACAGGAAATTTAAATCAACGCTTCAGGAAACCAGGTACGTTGTGGATTGGTGGTGGAGTCTTCCATGAACATTATTGATGCTGTTTTAGAGATAATATGCCACGGCGACGCAAGACACGGGCCTTCATCCGAAAAGCCAAGGCGGCACGCCGAAACAACAAAATGTGGGCCGAGGGGGTGCGAGAAGACCTGCTTTTGCCTCACGTGGAAGCGTACGCCGACGCCTTGGAACGGGGATGGCGGTCAGAGCGCGACTATTACCAAAAAGTCTGCAATCAGTATCATGCACAGATTAGTTGGCGGCTCGCGGACCACGAGGAGCCACAGCTCCCACTGGTCCCCTACGACGAGCATGCCAGAATTGTGGTGGAAGAGCTCACCGACGAGGAGCGCGTCGCCAAGAACACGCGCATAGACTTGCTGAACGGGGTATGTGATGTGTGACTATCTGTGACACAGCGTGTACTCATGACGTTGCTGCTTTCTCCAATGTAGCGCATCCGACGGTGGCTCAAGTACCGTGCGCGGTCCCTACGCCGTGGCCTCACTTCGAAAATTGACCCTCGCGAGAACCCTTTCGCTGTACTTCTGGCAAAACTATCTGGGGTGTCGGCGCCGCCTAAAGCAAGACAGGCGTATCAGCAATTCATGAAAGAGTCGTACCAGTCGGAGATAAAGAAGGTGGTCGAGGAGCGCTGGTGGCGGGAGCACGGCGTGGACTCAGATGGTGCAGCGAGTTCAAAGAAACCAAACGCGCCGTTTCGATCGAAAGTGGCGCGCGAATTGTTTGCTACGTTGGACGAGGCCGAACGCGAGGAGCTGGGTGACCGGGCCAAGGCCGAGGCGAAGCAAGCGAAAGAAGAGTACGACAGTCGTATGAAAGCCGGCCCCTCAAAGGATCCAGAAGAGCGCCAAAAGTGAGTTCGGCACGATTGAATATGATGCTACACAAGCTGACTGAATGACCGATTTAGGTGCATTGACAAAATCGGCACGTTCATGGGCCCCATCCTCAGGGGTGTGCAGGAATACACTGGTCTCCAGTCGCTCCTGATCTTCGGTGGCCCAATGCCCAAGTACAACGGAGAGGTGGGAACGACACAGTAAGCGCAATTCATTTTGCAAACGAGATTATCTATTAACAGTACAATCTACTTGCTAGTATCGCCATCGGCCAGAACCTGGCGAGTGTGCCCGTACACTTTCCGGCGTGGGATAAGACGCGTTTCAATCGGGAGGTCCTGGATTTCATGAAGGCGTACCTAGCAACTGCGTACAGTGAGTGAAAACGTACGCAGGATGACGGGAGAACACTGACAGTATACTCAGCCGACCAAGACCGTGCGGAGGCAGCGTTGCCGTCGGCAGCCGCGCTCGCTGGGGCGCCGTATCGCATTGACGACGCCGACGACGACATCTTGGACGACTCGGACTCAGATTCCGATTCCGATTCCGACTCCGAGTCGGACTCGGACTCATCAGCGTCTGACTCAGAATCGGAAACGGATGATGACGCCGGAGATGCGGAGGGGAAAAAAAAGAAAAGGAAGAAGCAGAGCGAGAAGAAGAAACAGGCGGGGACGGGAACTCAAGGTGGAAAAAGGAAACGCGACGACAACGAGGGAGAGCCGAAGAAAAACAAGAAGCGCCGTACCGCGGAGGAGCGCGAGGCGGACGAGGCGGCAAAGGAGCGGAGGAGAAGGGCGAAGGTGGGGCGCGAGTACGAAGCCGAGCGGGCTAGGGCCATCGCGAAAAACAAGCTGTTATTGGCGGAGTTGGACCTCAATCAAGCTGGGAGTGCAGCGAGTGTGGGGATCGCTAAGCCTGCGAAGCCCGCAATCAAGAAAGCGCCAGCAAAAAAGAAGACACCGGTTGCAGCACCACGGAGACGCTCCACTCGCACAAGCGGGGATGCACTCGCAGATGATGTGGAGATGTCCGAAGAACCGACTTCGACGTCCGCAGCGAATTCGCGCAAGGAGAACGAGCGACCCGATATGGAGTTGCAAGCAGGGGAGACGGAAAGGGTTCGCCCGCGCCCGGCTTGGGGTAATTTGGGTGAGGCAAGGAAGGGAGGCGGTGTGGTGGCGGCGGCGGATGGTGAGGGCGGGGACGTGCCAATGGGCGACGGCGAAAGTGGTGGGAAAGGGACGGCAGGAGCCCAGGCGTTGGATGCAGGGGATGGGGGTGGAGTGCTGGAAGAGGAACAGGTGAAGGGCGGCGGCAGCAGCAACAGCAAGAGTGCGACGAGCCAGACGCAAGGCGGCAGTGCCACGATGCACGGAGAGGGCGGGAGCACCTCCCACGAGACTGGCGCGAACCTGCCGCCGCCGCCGCCGCCGCCGACCATACCGATGCAGGCGGAGGGCGGTAGCACCTCTCACGAGACTGGCGCGAACCCAGCCCCGCCAGCCCCGCCGCCGACGCCGACCATACCGATGCATGGTGCGGGGAAGACGCAAGAAGAGGGGTCTAGGGCGGTGGTCGTGCCCGAGGATGCGCCCGAGTGGTTCATGGAGGGAATGAGGGTGGTGTCGGAGATCAACCTGGGGCCAACCTACGTGGAACTGCTGCGCGCCTTCGCGAAATTGGAGGAAAGCACTGGCTTCGCCGGATCGAAGGTTTTGTCGACGGCGAAACGGCCGACGGAGGTGAAAGGCTGGGTGAAGGACGCGAGACGGACAACGCCGTGGCCCATCGCCAATCTGGGCACGTTCACAAAGAGCTGGTGGGCCTGGTGGAGTGCGTTGCAGCCTGCATGGCGTGGAGGATGCCGAGGGCAAGGAGAGGCGGGCAAAGTGGTACCCGCGGGCGCCGACTGGGGAAAACTGGTGGTCCCGGGGCGGAACGGATTACTCACAGTCGTGGCGACAGTTTATTGGTGGGGGTGCAAGGAGAGGGAGAACGGGAGTTGTTCAGAGGAATGGCATGAGGCGGTGGGAGACGTGCTGTGGGTGTTGCGCTCGCTGACGGAACCAAACGAGTAGAAAACATTATGTAAAGATGTATCTACTTTACATGGTACGAGCTGCGAATTTGGAAAGGTGGAAACAATTGAGGGTGTAGTTTTAAGTGAGGCTAGGGAAAATCACGTGATGAAAATGGACTTGGAGAGATTTGGACGAACGAGTAGTCCTTGAATATTCAAATGTTTGCTGGTTGGGTAGGTAGGGAGGCACGGAGCGGCCAGGAGGCCGGCGATGAATGAGAGTAGGATTCCAATAGATATGACGAAAGGGATATGGGGGAAGGGAAAGTGGGCCGGGGACGCGCGAGCCCTAGCTGTAATATAAAGGTAAAATACCCTGGATGTAGCCAGGGGCCTATGATTTAATTATGGCTGGACCTAGCCAGGCTACCTGGCTACAGCCACAGCCTTCTCCCAGTGCTACCAGCGTGATTCGGGCTGCCGGTAATGCACCCGCCCAGGCCCTGCTCTCCCCATTAGGTTCTTTTTTTCCCCCTGCTTTCCCGGCCTCCCAAATTGGTCCCCTTTTTAGCACCGATAATATTCGCCCCAAATGATCCAGCACAGCTTTGCCCGGCACGATGCGGCACGGCTTTTCACACAACCGTACTGTTTGCATCCAATGCCATCGCTCTCCAATCCACCCGCCGCCCCGCCCCCCGCTTCCGGGCTCCCCCGCCGCTGCGCGCCTTTCGATTCATATCAGTGTATCTACTGCCACAGCTCCATGCCCCACTAACATAATGATAAAATACAATTTAGCCCGCCCGCTTGCCCCGCCCCGCCCCGCCGCCCGCCATTCCGCCTAGCGCGCTGCCCCTGGGGTGCACATATCGCGATCCATTCCTCTACCTACACGTGTACATTTTCTATTCCCACCCCACCTTCCGCCCGCCCCGCCTTCCGCCTGCCCCGCCGCCCGCCCGGCTTGGCGCGTCCACCCGTAGGTGTACCTTTTTGCCTTCGCTGCTGGGTGCAGCCAGGGGAAGCGTTTACATCCTGCCCGGCTGTAGCCAGGCGCCTGGCTACCCGCCAATCTTCAGCCCTATGCACATGATATACCAGTCACGCGTCGTAGGCAATTATCTCGGAACTTTACGGCTCCACTCAGCATGGTCGGGCGTAGGCGTAGAAGGATTTTAGCTATTTCTATGTACCGTTTCGGACATACAAAATGACCATTTTGGGCCGTACCCCGGTCGGATATTCTACGATACCTGCCCGGCCCGTCACGTTCACTGGCCCGCCGCCCCCGCGCCAGCCGCCACCCGCGATGAGCGTCGCACAACAGGTATCTGCATTCCCTCCCCCTCCTCCAGATCCTCCTCTACTAGATCCAGCCTCAGCTCCAGCACGTTGTCCATCGCGTGACCATCCAGAATCTCCCTATACGTCGTTCCATCCTGCTGCAGGACCTCACGCACGGCTGTCGCCACCGAACGACTCCACCCTACGTGAAACGCGGTCTGCACGCGGCTGTGACACGCCGCCTGCCGCAGCGCATACGCCCTACAGCCTGCCGTGAGCTGGGCATCCACCTCCTGCCCGCGCGCCACCGCCCGCCCGCGCCACAGCACCTGTTTCGTACGCAGGATGCGCAACACGCGCTTCATCTCCTCGCGCAGCATCTTCACCTCCTCCACCCACCGATCCCGCCGAGCCCGTGCCTTGCACCACTCTACCCGAACAGCTAACTCAAAAAACCAATCAGTTCTTGAACGTCCACAGCAGACAATAGCCACTTACATTCATGCACTGCCTCCGAATCCTCTCCTGGTCCCCCACCTGCCGTCCAGATCCAAGAGAACTTCTTGGGCTTCGCGTTCGGCTCATTCCGCGCGCGTCTTGATGATCCCAATCGCCCCAAGGCCTTCCTAGCCTTCTCGTCCCCCTCCTCCTCTACGTTGACGTTCATGTCGGACGGAAGGAGAAGCTTGTATTGGGGCGCGAACAACTCCCCTTTCAGCGCCATCAACGCAACCCGCGCGTCTCTGTACTTCCCGGCCACCCTCGCGATACGGTCGCCCACCCGCCCGATGAGCGTCGCTGAACGCGTCGCCGCCCTCTGGCCCGTGGAATTTGAATTCCTCCACTGTATGAGATGATTCTGAGCGTGGAGGCGGCTGCGCAGAGTTTCCAATGCGTCCGCGCACTGAGCACTCCGCAACTTCGTCTCCATCTCGGTCAGTCCGCGTCGGCAAGCCAACCGCCGCTGCTCATTACTCAGCGCAGACGGCAGCCACAACTTGATATCTTCTGCCTTCGGCGGCGCAAGCTCCTTGTTCCGCGCTGCCTCCTCTGCCTCCCTCAGGTCCGCGACTCCGGGCATGAAGACCTCCTGCAGGCGCTCGAATGTGCGCAGCTTCTTGAAAAGCGAGATACGCAATTCTTGGATCTGGCTCGAGCGGTCTGCGGTCACCAAGGTCACCCCCTTAACCTCAGCTTTGATGCGACGTCTAAGAAATTATCAGTATATGTTATCACGCTACGAATATCCCGCTTACTGCGCCTCCTCCAGCTGGAGCCCCGCTTTCAGGAATGCGGAGGCGGTGGACCTTGTGCTGCTCATGGGTGTGCGACCCTCCCGCGCCTCCTCAGCCTCGGCCTCTTTCAGCTCCTGCAACACTGCCGTCTCAGACGGCCCTCCTGAGAAAAGTCAGATCAATAGTGTATTGTGAGCATGTCGTACGTACCACTCTTCCCACCAGCAATACAGTATGGATTGGGCTGCGTCTTATCTTTCAGCCACGCGTCCACGAGCTTCTCCCAGTCCCGACGCAACTTGCTCCTCAGCGAACCGTCCACCTCCTTGAAATCCGCCACCTGTTTGTCCCGCTCCGCGATAGCTACAATTAACTTGCGCAATAACGTATTTCCTAACGCTGCTGTCAACTTCTCCGACCGCTTGACCAAATTCCCCAATCGTACCTTGACCAATATTCTTCTCGAAGTTTAGATGATCTATCTTGTTCTCGATGGAGTCGTGCCGCGCCCCGTCGCCCATCTCTTTCGTCGAGTACGCGATCGGGTTCAGTACCGCCCAAGTCCGCTCGATGCCTTCGCCATCCGTACGGCCTACACCCACAGCGTAGCTGAGCGAGTTTTGTGATTGGCAGCTGATCTCGTGTGCCACCGCATGCCATACCGGCAAGGCAAACTGGATCTCAAAGTCGTCCAGGTTTGTCGTAATCGATGTACTCTCCAGGATCTTCTTGGCCCGGCCCGGTAAGTTTATCTTCCATTGACACGCTATGTCGTACGAGATGGCCAGGCAGAGGATTGACACGCCCGCCAGCGCCGAGAGAAATATATAATCCATATTCGCGTACCTGCAAAGGCGTCAGCTTCGTTTTCGCGACGGCCAGAGGGATATGACATACCTCTCCCCCTTCTGAAGATCGCCTATCCCCAGCGGACGTACTACGCCGTGCCGCGCACACACGCATCCCCCCACTCCCGACACCCGCAACCCTGTCGTCAAACGCGTCTCCTTTTGCAGCAACGCCGCGAATGCGATACAAGAACTAACCTGGTATGACGCTTGTCAGCAGACGCTCAATAACCCGACGCACAACAACAATACACTTACATCTTTCTCTGCTACATAATTCTTCAGATGTTTTTTGTACTCTGTCGGCTCGACAAAATAGGTTAGCCCGGCGCCGAGGGAGGGGTCTTGGTGCTCGTTCGCCCGTAGGCGATTCTTCAAGCGGAAATTCGCGTCGAGCGCCAGGATTAACATATATAGGAAACTGTTCCTTCCCGTCAGATAACTCCAATAGCCACAACACCCAAGAAACTCACCGATACTCGGGCGCGACGTCCTGCCATCCCTCAGGTAGATTCCCGTCCTGTGGACATGGCCAGCAGTCTACTGCGAGTCCCCCAGCGGCAGTTGTACGAAGCCCGTTCTCGACGTGCCCACGGCCCGCCCGCTTCCCGCGCATGAGGTAACCCCATTGGCGACCCATCCGGCCAAAAGCTTTATAACGGTCCTAATATAAAGATAAAATGTGTCAGGGCACTTGATTGAGTCGAATAGACCCGCCGACGTACGGGGATCTTCAGCAGCCGCAACGGATCCGTCAGCCGCTCCAGCGAACCAATAAAATCGTGAACGTTTACATTCCCGACCACGTTCAGCATCCGGAACAGCTCCAGGACCTGGAAGGTTGCGCACGTCGCCGGATCCACCGTGGTCGCCGGGTACCACGCGTTCCCCAGGAGTTGTCCCAGCGGGTTCGTCCATTGACTCTCCTCGCACCCACAATAGCAAAAGTCCAGCGTAAAAATCCCGCTGACGTCGAGAACGACCATGGTGCGCACGGGCTCGGGCTTAGGGCAAGGCATGCCATGGTGACCGATCTGGTACACCAAGCCCACGCCAACCAGGCCCGAGTGCGGATCCACGCTCGACCCGGCCAGCTGGGCCTCCGTCCAAAACTCGCCGTTCCATTCCTAAGCATCCAGTTAACGTCATACATCCACCTCAAGCTAAGTAAACACACCCGGACTGCATGTAAAGGCGTTAGTTGATGCCTCGCCTTCACGCATTCGTGGCACTGCAGAAACTCCCCACACTGAGCGCATCGGAAAAGCCGACGTTGAGCTGTATGGGCCTTCCCGCACAGGGAGCAAGCTGGCTCGTACACGTTGTTGCCGAGACCATCCCGTCGCAGAAGCCACTCCAAAAAAAATTGGTCGTGTTCGACCCACTGGCCCATGGTATCGTCCTGAAATTCTATGAAAAATGCGGGACATCTCTTTCGAGGGGAAAAAGTACCGAGCTAGCATATCTTTTACGTTTCGCCCGCTCCTCGTCGTCCCCGTGCCCTGGCATATCGAAAGAAGTGACGGTGTCCGCGACGTCCTGGACATCCGCCAGGTCGGTTTCTGGCAATGCATCCCATGTGGCGTACTTGTCCTTCTTCAGGTCGAGTGGGTCCAAACCTGAGATGCGCGGTTGTTTCATGGGGCGCATGTTCAGTAAACCCGACGTCGCCCGCAATCCGTCGGTAGAGAGATGCATCGCGCGGTCGGCGCGTAGCTCGGTGAGGGGTACGTCCGCATCGACATAAATGTCGTGGTCGTGGCGAGCCATTGTGATTGTGTTATGTCGTTTGTTCGTGCGTCGGCGAGAAAGCGTTCCAGAACGAGCATGAAACCAAGTGAAGATCCAAACCCGGCCCAGCGGCATCCCCACCAGGGGGCCGCTGGGCAAAAGTGAAAGTGTGAATCAGCAACAATAATCGCGATCACGCGCAGTCTATGATCTCGCATCAAAATGCGGCTGCAATTACGCTTTGGCCGCAATCCTAGTATAACCACTCTGGCGCCCTAACCTAGATGCTCTGCTGCTCGCGTTCAACGCTCGCGCCCCAAACCCCGAGTTGCCAGACCAAATCAACACCCACCTGTTTATCGTCGTCAGTGAAAAATGAGACTTGAACGCCTGATGATCATATTCTGGTAACACATGTTAGGTTCCTTGCTTTCATGCTTTCAATCTCAGCCAATCTCCTCCCGTCCCCCGAGTCAAAAGTAAGTGGCTCATATTCGATGCGAGGAAAATCCTCACTGTTCACAGTGTCTTCATCTCCTCTATGGACCGATACTCTACGCTTCGTTGAGCTCAGTCCCCAGCCCAACCCCACTGTTCAAACACTGCTCTCCGCCATGTCGGCCGAAGAGCTGTACCAAGTCGCAATCCTGTCCGAGCACCATTATTCTTGGGTGTCCCAATCTCTGAAAGCTTCACTGTCGACTGGCCCCACTTACGATGAATTGGGTGAGCCCGTCCTTGTCGCGTCCCGTATCCTCATATAACTACCGCAAAGTCGACGGATTGCCTCCCGATAGCTTGGAAAGACTCTCCGAACTCGACGCACGCCGATTCGGGCGCACTGTTCCGGGCTCCATGGTTCCTGCCGCGCTCGCGCTGCGCGAGGATGCAGCCGACTTGCTGCGCCGTTTTGATCTGGACTTCGACGAGATCAGGCTCATGCAACGCGCGACTGGGGCTATCATATCCGGTTCCGCTGTTACTTCATTGTTCCCCACCCCGGTGACGTTCCTGCCAGACGACGTCGATTTTTTCGCTGGGAGTGGTACCGGCCATAGGGTTGTGGATTTTTTGAAGACGGGGACGGCCTACCGCCTAACAAAAGTGGAAACGACGTACAACTTCGCTGCGGGGATTGGTAAGGTATGGACAATGATTCATGCTGATCACGGCTTCAGGATCAATATTATCGAGTCACTCAGCGGCAACCCATTCGACGCGATAATGCGCTTTCATTCCACCTGTATTTTTGGCGCTTGGACAGCGGACCGAATCTGGCACGGGTATCCTTTGCTTACCGTCCAAGGCAGAGCGATAACGACTCCTCTGCTAACTCCTTTGATGGGAGGGCTCGACGTTCATCAGACGACTTGGCGGGTTCTCAAGAAATACGTCGCCAGGGGTTTCACTTACGACTTAGGCGAATTCACCGACAGGCATGTGTGCCCGATGACCTGGGACTGCCCGGCTAGCCTGAGACTCACGGACGACGACGGCTGTATGTCGGTGTCATTTCCTTTGTGGCGATTCCCGCCTCAAGGCCTCGAGTATGAGACGACATGGTCTCTGGGAGGCGTAGGATGTACGCACGGCGCGCACACGGCGCGCGTGTTAGACGACCCTTCTCAATCGCGGCCGGCATTGGCGGTCTCTCGTGAGTCCAGCTGTGTTCCCCATGCTAAGATTCAATTGACAATTTAATTTACAGTACAGCGTTGGGCCAGGGCGGTTGAGGTTTTGCTGCAGCGGTCAACAGAGCCCACAAGCGTAAATGACATAATGGCTTTAACCTCGTAGAAATTACAATTGCAATTCTTTCGGCCCACGTTCTCCGGTGCACAGAAAAGCGACTAGAAAATGCTTAAGCGCGGTGGCCTCCTAGTTACAAACAAATATGTAGCTACTGATTATCGCCGACCCGTTTGCAATTGCACTTCCGCATGGCCAGCCGGACTCTTCCCTCCGCCATCAGAACCCACTCGTCCTCCGTTTCCTGTGCGGGATTCGGGCACGGAAGCCCATCGTGACCATGCTGATAAATGTAGCCAATCTCGTTCAGCTGTCTGCGTTTCCAGTACGTGTTCTTCCATTCCTGAGTTTGTCGCGTCAATCCTTTTTTTTGGCGGCTTGAAGGGGAAAAAAACTTACCTCGATGCCATGCAATGGGCGCCGCTCATGAGCCAATGCAGTGCAAGACGCGCACGCCACCTGGCCTCGCATGCAGTTTCGATCCCGACAGCGATAAAGTGGGCCCGCAATCTCGCACCATGTGCATTTGACGGCACCCAATTCTCCGGAGCCGGGTGCGTTTGTTAAGCTCGCCATCAGAGAAAGGGACAGCGGGTCGCTTTGCAGGGCACGGATGATGCCTCGTTGATTCAGCAATTCTTCGTCGTCGGTGAGCATCACGCGCAAAATGAGGAAGGTCGCAGGAGGGGATTAAACGGTGGAGGGGAAGATACTATTGCAGAATCCTTTCTCTTATCTTGGCTTGACCCCGAGTCCTTACGGTAAAAAGATGTCGCGCACTGATGACCCATATGTAGCGAACTGATATTCATATGTCGAACTGATAGCTACTGATACCGAACCCCCCAAAAAAAAGAATCAGAGCTTGGCGCGGATCTGCAACGACTCCTTCAGGGTTCATAGTCCGCGTGATGCGTGAAACATGACTTACTGTCTCCTTGGGATTGATTGCGGGGCTGGGAGCGTCGTCGTCGAGTATGGCGAGATTGTAGCTGAATCTACAGGTGGTGTCGTAGGAAATAACAGGTGCAGAGAGCGCTGCGGTCCCCATGATGCCCTGCGTCGTCAAACTGCGGTCGAAACTCTCGCCCTTCTCTAAATCTACACTATGTCAGGCGTAGGCAAATAAAAATTTGGGAAACAAAGCATACCACCCCTGTGGCGCAAAATCACGGCGTATCGGTAACCCGAGACGATGGCGGGAGGCGTGTTCATCGCCAGATATTGTCTGTATGCCGCGTCAGTCAGGCCGTATTGCCTTTCTGGCCCGGTCCCTTTTGTCCTGCGCCCTGTGTCGTGGTCAAGAGATGAGGGTGAAATTAAATGCATGTACCACACCTTCGAAAACAACTTGCTTGTCTACGTTGTCGGACTCGTCCTCGTCCTCGACCGGCATCAGTTCAGGAATGTCATCGTCGAAATTGTCGCCCGCGGACACAATTTCTGCGTGCGCCATGATGGAAGCAAAAAAGGTATCTTGTGATCTGCGACCTAAAACGGATTTACAAAAAGTTTGCATCTCCTTACCTCTGCCATGTCCTTCTTACTCGATACTCTCGGTATGCCCGGCTGCAATTCTACGCCCCTTTGCCTGCTGACCCTCCCTACAAGCTAACCTCGTCTCTCCACGCAAAACTCGGCAGAACAGCCATCGTCATGAGGTCCCCCCACTTGGACGATCGATCGTGCCCGCAATCACCTACGATATCTCTGAGTCCTTGAAGCACTGGCACAACTGCGAGATTAGTCTGCTCCCTTCACACAACAAACCTCACGATGCCGGCGCGACCAGCGACCCCGACCCCGATTTCGACATACACCATGTGTGGGAGAACGGACGCAAGCTTCGGCTCGTGGGAACACTCCTGCGCGAGAGGGAAGCATTTTTGCGGCCCTTGCTGGAAGCACGCGAGCAAGAGAATGCCCTCCGAGCGAGCCCGTCGACTCCCACACGCCCATGGACTGAGGCCGAGCAGCTTGCCGCTCGAGAGGTTGTTGCCGACGACCGCGTTTACGACCACAATGAGCTTGTGGACCCCGACCTCACCTACCAGTTCGAAACCGTGCATTGGGATGGGAGGTAGGCGTCTTCTGCGAAGTTGGTACCCAATTAAACCTTTTTTTTTGCTGCTTAGTGAGGCGATGCCAGTGTTGGATCGCACGAAATTTGTTATCGCTGTCGCCGGAGGGGATCTTCAAGAGGACGACGGAGAATCTGTCATTGCAGGGGCCACCGCTGCCATGCGCGAGGCGGCGGGAATTGCGCGTAGCCAGGATAGTGGTTTCATGTCAATCACAGCCGGCGTAGAGTACGACGGGAAGGTATTGCCTTGCAATTTTGAACGAGGTTTCTTGTGCTGACGGTTTACAGCGCGTTCAGCACGCGAAGCTCAGAGTGCATGATGCATTGGCAGCGGATTACCTGATAAAGCACGTGGCCATTGGGCGCCTCTCTACTTTCGCGAATGGTGGGCGCCTCCTTGATCTTCTTGCCTCGACACTATTACTATTCCACGCAGATCTGTTCTCGACGTTCTCACCTCGCAGTTTCGGTCTGGCTAAGGTGTACTCGCAAGGCATTTTCAAGCGCCATTCGCATCTGGAGCGCCTGTTCCCTAACGTCTGGACAAATGTCACCTTCGACCTCGGACCGCAGACTGTTACACACCCGCAATCTAGTGCCGGGAGGGTTTGCTGGTGTTGGATCGCTATCACGGCGCTGGGCGCGTTTAATCCTGACAAAGGCGGTTTTTTAATTTTGTGGGATCTCGGGCGCATCCTGAGATTCCCGCCGGGCACCACTGTACTACTTCCGCCTCTACTACGTTACTCTATCTCCAAGATTCGTGAGGGAGAAAATCGGTACTCCATTACACACTACGCAGCCGCTCCCACCTTGTGGGAGCAATGGCCTACGGCGACCCAATTATTTTCGAAATTACACGAGCTCTCGTCTCTTCGTACCTAGTCATCTCTCCGCACCAAAATTCAATTGATTTCCACATGCCTTGTTCTTGTTTTGATGTCTCCGTGATGCGTGACGACTCCCTGCCCGGCTTCTTCCTTCGTTCCGCCAGCATGGCCTCCAGTAGACCGCGGGGAGAGACTACCAGTAAGATTCCGATGAAGTAGCAAGTCCCACCGAACATTGCTTACCGTGTCGCAGACGACCGCTACAACCGTTACCGCGGCATTATTGTGGGCCCACCGTCAATCCTTCTCGGCCCTGAGCGGGCTGAGCAACACCTGGCAAGATCTCGCGAGCAAGCGCGCAGAGTTGCCGCGGAGTTGGGGTCAACTGGGCGTCGGGCACACGACGCTGTGGCCTCTCAGACTCTGTCGAGACCGCTCACCCCGCGTGAGATAGCTGCGCTCACTCCGCAAGAACTCGCCGCGCATCGTGCTGAAGTCAGCGCCGGACATCGCCAGCGGGTGGCGAATTACATGATCAACACGGGGCAATGGGCCCGTCCCAACGACCCCCGCGCCCATCGTTCTCGGCCGCTGGCAGCAGCTGGTCCCAACCAATCAGCAGGAGCTACCCGGATACTCCACCCCGTTGAGGTGCTGGTCACAGCTGGTCAGCGTGCTAGCCGTGAGGAGGATCTGACGGAGGCCGATCTGTACCTCACCGCCGCGCGCCCTCCCCATACCGCTGAGTTCAAGGAGTATCACCAGTGCTCGATCTGCTCAGGTGTTCTTCGCCACCCCGCAACGTAAGTAATGTGGTCTCCCTTCGAAAAACCTGAACTAATCGCATCTCAGTTTGCCCTGCGGGCATAGCTACTGCTATGTTTGCGTGCGGTTGTGGCTGGAACGTGAATGGACGTGTCCTTACTGCAGGCAAATCGTTGACAAAGAGCCGCTTGTGCATTGGGGGGAGGTGGCCGCGCTGAACGCAGAATATCCGGGGGATACAAGCAAAGTCTCGTACTGTTGGTCGGGCCTCACCTATCCAAAGTTATGCAGAGTCAGGCGCCGCCGCAGTCCTTCGACACCCTAAAGCACACCGTAAACTATGTACCTGCGCTTGCCTCAAAAGATTTTTTGCGGCTTTTTTTCCTTGATGCTTTTGCAATGAGAGGATAGGAAATTGTGAGATTGATATGGCCACGACGTCCGGGATTTTTTTCCACGAACAAATGCCGGGGGCGAGGTTCCTTGGCGTTATGTGCGGCTGAGAATGAAATGACGAACTTCGTACGGGTTGATCGCGAACTGATGACGCTGTGCCACCAGACAAAATAAATTATTGAGAATGTTCTTGAGGTTAACAGAAAAAAGTTAGTAGAGAGAACTGTTTGTATGACTCAGTCCTAGCCTCCAACAAAAGACTAGATTTTCTGCAGGACAGCTGGCAAGATTAATGTCAGGCGCACAGAAAGTCAGAGATTTGCTTGTGTTTACAACATAGATCTTGTCTTCACCCACCACCTTCCCGACTCACACTCGCCCAAGGGCTAAATTGATTTCATATTCGAGCTCATAGGTGCCGGTTCCTTGGTTGGGCTACTCTTTCCTGACTTCTTCTCCCGGCAGAATCGTTCAGGATGCCAAAAGACAAAAACAGCGAGCCGAAGCGAATCTCCTCGACAGTGCTGTCTCGTCGGCGCGCTTCGGCCAGATATCGGGAGAAGTGCATACAGAGTATCTTAGCTGAAGTTTCTGACTGATATTGGCTGGCACGCAGAAACCAAGAAGAGCTACGCGACAAGGCACGGGAGCGCATGGCTAGGTGTGTTGTGGATGACATTGGCATTGCTACACCGTACAACCAACACCACTCGTAGGCTCCGGGAGCGAGCTCGGGAGGCGGAGGAGAGTGCCGCGGAGGCGCGTGCCCGAGCCAGGGAAGCCAGCCGGAAATACCGGGCAAGGTATGGAATTCAGTCGGGTATAGGTGATGCGTTTTCATGTCGCCCAGACACGCGGACACGCTCGCTCATCGACAGCGCATGCTCAGAATGAAGTGTGTCGGCATATCATTGCTTTCAGTCTCAAGTATAATTCATATGATCTGTTTAGGGCGTTCGAGCAGAAGCACGGCCACCATGCATGGTTGGAGCGATGCAACAGACTCGAGGAACAGCGGCGGGAAGCCGCGGAATTGGAGGAGATGCGCAGATACGAGGAGGTGTTCCGTCGAGCTGAGGCCGCGGAGTCGTTGAATGCACTGGCGGCATCGGGCTCACACTGAAGGGTCCCAGACTCTCAATGGGTTGTATTTACTCGTGCGACGTCCACGTCCCGAAGAGGCTGTATTTAATTAATCAATTTCTGACGAAGTGCTTTTTAGCATTCGTGCGTGGAGGATTTGAAACGGATGATAAGTTATTCGGGACTACAAATGATACATGGCGTTTATAAACGACGAGTACGGCGCTGAAAAACCTCGCCCTGAAGGCTTGCTCGACTGAATTTCGCCTGAGCCTCGGCGTAAGTAATGACGCATTCGTGGAGAGAAGACTGAATGCCAAGAACATTCAGCTGACACTCAACGCTGCCGCGGAAAGTGAGTTCGTGAACCCACCAGGAAAATGGAGAGAGACGGACGTACTGCGTGGGGAAGATACCTGGATGGATGCCTGCGTAAACAATGTACCACCGGTCGTCGGGGGTGCGGCTGGAAAGAATATCAGAGGCTTCGGGACTCTTGCTGTCAAATGGGCGGGGCGCGGAGTCGGGATCCACGGGCGCGGTCGACCAGGTGCCGGATGCACAGGTCCAGCCATTCCCATGCGCCCTGTCGAAAGCCGCGACAGCCTGGGCACGCGATGCGTATCCTTGATGGATTGCGAAACGCACTCGTTCAGTGGCTCGGCGAACCTCGGCCCTTGGCAACATGTGAAAAAATAAAAGAAGGAAGAGTGAATCTTATCTTACCAGGAATCCTTGACACCAACATCGGTGCCTCGGTATACAACGTATGCAACTTTTTTCGAGGAGGGCAGGCGGACTTGCTCTAGAACACGAACTTGGGATCCTGCCTTGCCTTGAGTGGTGGATCCGGCTTTAGACCTGTCAACGGTTGTCAATTAATGAAGCATGTGATGATACGAAACTGACCAGTGCCGAGTGAGGCCTGAATCGGATGGGGAGGAGTATTCGTAAAGTTTCTCCCGGCGTGGGGAGGTGACGGGGGTAACGGGGGGCGACGGTTTTGGTTTGACGGGGGAGGCGGGGGGGGGGAGGCGCTGGCGGTTGTATGATGGTTGAGTTCCGGCGCGATTTCGGCCGTGATTTCGGGCGACGTGGCAGAATGGTCTCCTCGAGGGTAAGATTGGCGATGATCTCGTCCAGATCGTACAAGGGGTATTGCGGAGGTTGATCAACGGCGGGGGCGGGGGCGGGTAGTTGCATGTCGTTGGACAATGTATGAGTATTGGGAGCGATCGACGACAATATCTCCAGTGCACGAGGATTGGAGTGATGGGGGGTCGGCAAAAAGCGGCTAACAGTGAATGAAAAAAGGGACATAAGCAATAGAATAGGCGACAGAAAGGCAGCTACTGCAGAAGGGCAAGAGGTTTCCTAAATTGCTTACCTAGATGTAGGGCGAAGAGTGGAAATTGTCTGTTGGAACGGAGGAAAAACGGGGTGAGGAATTTATGTTTGACAGAATAAGTCCAACGCTTACTAAAGTTACGAGATCATCTTGGCAAAGAAGCAGGAGATAGCGAACTGATCCCAAAAAGATGGCGAACTGAGCAGGTGATAGCGAACTGACGCTAAGTGCGGCTAAATAAATTGGGATCACGGCGGAGAGAGGGCAAGAATATATATTTTTAAGTTGCACGGGAGTTATACTACTGCGCAGCCTGGGCGCGTGGGGCGGGCGCCGACTGGACGTAGACCCGCTCAACCCAACTAAAAAAAGGAAAGGTGAGCAGAGGAGTAAATAGATGCAACGGAGGGGGGAAACAACGTACCGACGGACAATTTCATCAGCGAGGTCCATGTCGCCGACCTCAAGATCTACGATAGGAAGATCCTTGTTGGAGATCCCCGTGGTGTGCTCGTGCTTGACAACGACGACATTACCCAGGCACGTGTGGGAAGCATCGCGCAAGATTTTGGCGATAGTCTTGTTGGGAGAGAGCTCGGGGGGCGTTTTGTGGGGGTCGTCCTGGGGTGGATGGGGACAAGCCAGAAAAACGGTGAACGAGCTGCCGGGATGACTGGGTATCTTGAAGTGAGGTTTAGGGCACAGCGGGCACGTCGCGGGATTCTCGTCGAAAAACGAGAGGATGGCGGACTGGTTGTCGAGGGTGAAGGGGCGGTCGGAGCAGAGAAACATCCCTACGCGTCGGCGGTCAGGCAGCCAACTGGGATAAATGAGAACCTGGCGCTCAATGTAGTAGTCCTGTGGATGGGCAACATCAATGCGACAGAACAAAATTGAGGGCGTTAAAAAAATTACAGGGTGGGAAGCCATGCTTGTAGGGGGAAGGAGGGACCTGTCTGCGTCGGGCCGGGTGTTTTTTGGGGACTCCGCCCGGTGAAACAGGTTGCGACAAGTGTTGTGAGGGATTTGTGTATTGATCCAGTTTTGTTTACTGCTCCCACAAGCATCTGCCGGCCACAGGAAATTTAAATCAACGCTTCAGGAAACCAGGTACGTTGTGGATTGGTGGTGGAGTCTTCCATGAACATTATTGATGCTGTTTTAGAGATAATATGCCACGGCGACGCAAGACACGGGCCTTCATCCGAAAAGCCAAGGCGGCACGCCGAAACAACAAAATGTGGGCCGAGGGGGTGCGAGAAGACCTGCTTTTGCCTCACGTGGAAGCGTACGCCGACGCCTTGGAACGGGGATGGCGGTCAGAGCGCGACTATTACCAAAAAGTCTGCAATCAGTATCATGCACAGATTAGTTGGCGGCTCGCGGACCACGAGGAGCCACAGCTCCCACTGGTCCCCTACGACGAGCATGCCAGAATTGTGGTGGAAGAGCTCACCGACGAGGAGCGCGTCGCCAAGAACACGCGCATAGACTTGCTGAACGGGGTATGTGATGTGTGACTATCTGTGACACAGCGTGTACTCATGACGTTGCTGCTTTCTCCAATGTAGCGCATCCGACGGTGGCTCAAGTACCGTGCGCGGTCCCTACGCCGTGGCCTCACTTCGAAAATTGACCCTCGCGAGAACCCTTTCGCTGTACTTCTGGCAAAACTATCTGGGGTGTCGGCGCCGCCTAAAGCAAGACAGGCGTATCAGCAATTCATGAAAGAGTCGTACCAGTCGGAGATAAAGAAGGTGGTCGAGGAGCGCTGGTGGCGGGAGCACGGCGTGGACTCAGATGGTGCAGCGAGTTCAAAGAAACCAAACGCGCCGTTTCGATCGAAAGTGGCGCGCGAATTGTTTGCTACGTTGGACGAGGCCGAACGCGAGGAGCTGGGTGACCGGGCCAAGGCCGAGGCGAAGCAAGCGAAAGAAGAGTACGACAGTCGTATGAAAGCCGGCCCCTCAAAGGATCCAGAAGAGCGCCAAAAGTGAGTTCGGCACGATTGAATATGATGCTACACAAGCTGACTGAATGACCGATTTAGGTGCATTGACAAAATCGGCACGTTCATGGGCCCCATCCTCAGGGGTGTGCAGGAATACACTGGTCTCCAGTCGCTCCTGATCTTCGGTGGCCCAATGCCCAAGTACAACGGAGAGGTGGGAACGACACAGTAAGCGCAATTCATTTTGCAAACGAGATTATCTATTAACAGTACAATCTACTTGCTAGTATCGCCATCGGCCAGAACCTGGCGAGTGTGCCCGTACACTTTCCGGCGTGGGATAAGACGCGTTTCAATCGGGAGGTCCTGGATTTCATGAAGGCGTACCTAGCAACTGCGTACAGTGAGTGAAAACGTACGCAGGATGACGGGAGAACACTGACAGTATACTCAGCCGACCAAGACCGTGCGGAGGCAGCGTTGCCGTCGGCAGCCGCGCTCGCTGGGGCGCCGTATCGCATTGACGACGCCGACGACGACATCTTGGACGACTCGGACTCAGATTCCGATTCCGATTCCGACTCCGAGTCGGACTCGGACTCATCAGCGTCTGACTCAGAATCGGAAACGGATGATGACGCCGGAGATGCGGAGGGGAAAAAAAAGAAAAGGAAGAAGCAGAGCGAGAAGAAGAAACAGGCGGGGACGGGAACTCAAGGTGGAAAAAGGAAACGCGACGACAACGAGGGAGAGCCGAAGAAAAACAAGAAGCGCCGTACCGCGGAGGAGCGCGAGGCGGACGAGGCGGCAAAGGAGCGGAGGAGAAGGGCGAAGGTGGGGCGCGAGTACGAAGCCGAGCGGGCTAGGGCCATCGCGAAAAACAAGCTGTTATTGGCGGAGTTGGACCTCAATCAAGCTGGGAGTGCAGCGAGTGTGGGGATCGCTAAGCCTGCGAAGCCCGCAATCAAGAAAGCGCCAGCAAAAAAGAAGACACCGGTTGCAGCACCACGGAGACGCTCCACTCGCACAAGCGGGGATGCACTCGCAGATGATGTGGAGATGTCCGAAGAACCGACTTCGACGTCCGCAGCGAATTCGCGCAAGGAGAACGAGCGACCCGATATGGAGTTGCAAGCAGGGGAGACGGAAAGGGTTCGCCCGCGCCCGGCTTGGGGTAATTTGGGTGAGGCAAGGAAGGGAGGCGGTGTGGTGGCGGCGGCGGATGGTGAGGGCGGGGACGTGCCAATGGGCGACGGCGAAAGTGGTGGGAAAGGGACGGCAGGAGCCCAGGCGTTGGATGCAGGGGATGGGGGTGGAGTGCTGGAAGAGGAACAGGTGAAGGGCGGCGGCAGCAGCAACAGCAAGAGTGCGACGAGCCAGACGCAAGGCGGCAGTGCCACGATGCACGGAGAGGGCGGGAGCACCTCCCACGAGACTGGCGCGAACCTGCCGCCGCCGCCGCCGCCGCCGACCATACCGATGCAGGCGGAGGGCGGTAGCACCTCTCACGAGACTGGCGCGAACCCAGCCCCGCCAGCCCCGCCGCCGACGCCGACCATACCGATGCATGGTGCGGGGAAGACGCAAGAAGAGGGGTCTAGGGCGGTGGTCGTGCCCGAGGATGCGCCCGAGTGGTTCATGGAGGGAATGAGGGTGGTGTCGGAGATCAACCTGGGGCCAACCTACGTGGAACTGCTGCGCGCCTTCGCGAAATTGGAGGAAAGCACTGGCTTCGCCGGATCGAAGGTTTTGTCGACGGCGAAACGGCCGACGGAGGTGAAAGGCTGGGTGAAGGACGCGAGACGGACAACGCCGTGGCCCATCGCCAATCTGGGCACGTTCACAAAGAGCTGGTGGGCCTGGTGGAGTGCGTTGCAGCCTGCATGGCGTGGAGGATGCCGAGGGCAAGGAGAGGCGGGCAAAGTGGTACCCGCGGGCGCCGACTGGGGAAAACTGGTGGTCCCGGGGCGGAACGGATTACTCACAGTCGTGGCGACAGTTTATTGGTGGGGGTGCAAGGAGAGGGAGAACGGGAGTTGTTCAGAGGAATGGCATGAGGCGGTGGGAGACGTGCTGTGGGTGTTGCGCTCGCTGACGGAACCAAACGAGTAGAAAACATTATGTAAAGATGTATCTACTTTACATGGTACGAGCTGCGAATTTGGAAAGGTGGAAACAATTGAGGGTGTAGTTTTAAGTGAGGCTAGGGAAAATCACGTGATGAAAATGGACTTGGAGAGATTTGGACGAACGAGTAGTCCTTGAATATTCAAATGTTTGCTGGTTGGGTAGGTAGGGAGGCACGGAGCGGCCAGGAGGCCGGCGATGAATGAGAGTAGGATTCCAATAGATATGACGAAAGGGATATGGGGGAAGGGAAAGTGGGCCGGGGACGCGCCAAGCCGGGCGGGCGGCGGGGCAGGCGGAAGGCGGGGCGGGCGGAAGGTGGGGTGGGAATAGAAAATGTACACGTGTAGGTAGAGGAATGGATCGCGATATGTGCACCCCAGGGGCAGCGCGCTAGGCGGAATGGCGGGCGGCGGGGCGGGGCGGGGCAAGCGGGCGGGCTAAATTGTATTTTATCATTATGTTAGTGGGGCATGGAGCTGTGGCAGTAGATACACTGATATGAATCGAAAGGCGCGCAGCGGCGGGGGAGCCCGGAAGCGGGGGGCGGGGCGGCGGGTGGATTGGAGAGCGATGGCATTGGATGCAAACAGTACGGTTGTGTGAAAAGCCGTGCCGCATCGTGCCGGGCAAAGCTGTGCTGGATCATTTGGGGCGAATATTATCGGTGCTAAAAAGGGGACCAATTTGGGAGGCCGGGAAAGCAGGGGGAAAAAAAGAACCTAATGGGGAGAGCAGGGCCTGGGCGGGTGCATTACCGGCAGCCCGAATCACGCTGGTAGCACTGGGAGAAGGCTGTGGCTGTAGCCAGGTAGCCTGGCTAGGTCCAGCCATAATTAAATCATAGGCCCCTGGCTACATCCAGGGTATTTTACCTTTATATTACAGCTAGGGCTCGCCAGTCACTGTCTATTCGGCATGGTACGGTATGCTGAGTGTCGGTACCTTTCACCTGCGTAATGTTGACCCCATATCATTTCTCGGTGAGGACTCACCCAAAAATTTACCTACGCATCGACTGATTTCTTCCATCAGATTTATCGACGCCAATCATCGCCCTGCGCTTACGATCTGCACCTTATCGATTTCGCCGCAAGGTCGCGTTACTTTACCCAGCCGCCAGCCAGTCGGCGTGCCTCGGTGCGTTGGACGGTGTTGCGGTCAGCCACGATCTATTCGGCCTGCTACGGTGTGCTGAGCGTCGCTACTGCTGGTTTCATCTACGTAACGTTGACATCGTCTCATTTCTCGGTGAGGACTCACCCAAATTGTACCTACGCATCGTCTGAATCTTTCCATCAGTTTTATCGACGCCAATCATCACCCTGCGCTTACGATGTACACATGGTCGATTTCGCCGCGACCCGGTCGGCGTGCTTCGGTGCGCTGGGCAGCGTTGCGGTCAGCCACGGTCTATTCGGCATGCTACGGTATGCTGAACAGAGCGGCGATACTGCTGGTTTCACTTGCGTAACCTCGCCACCATTGGCATCGTCTCATTTCTCGGTGAGGACTCACACACAACTTACCTACGCATCGACTGATTCCTTCCATCAGATTTATTGACGCCAGCCATCGCTCCACTCACGATTTGCGCCTTGTCGGTTACGCCGCGAGGACGTGTTACTTCGACGTGGTTACAATAACCAAGCCCCAAGCCAGTCGGGGTGCTTCGGTACGCTGTACAGCAGTACGGCCAGTCACTGTCTATTCGGCATGGTACGGTATGCTGAGCGTCGGTACCTTTCACCTGCGTAATGTTGACCCCATCTCATTTCTCGGTGAGGACTCACCCAAAAATTTACCTACGCATCGACTGATTTCTTCCATCAGATTTATCGACGCCAATCACCGCCCTGCGCTTACGATCTGCAGCTTATCGATTTCGCCGCAAGGTCGCGTTACTTTACCCAGCCGCCAGCCAGTTGGCGTGCTTCGGTGCGTTCGACGGTGTTGCGGTCAGCCACGATCTATTCGGCCTGCTACGGTGTGCTGAGCGTCGGTACTGCTGGGTTCACCTACGTAACGTTGACATCGTCTTATTTCTCGGTCAGGACACACCCAAAATGTACCTACGCATCGTCTGAATCTTTGCATCAGATTTATTGAGGCCAGGCCATCGCGCTCCGCTCACGATCTGCGCCTTGTCGGTTACGCGAAGCCCAAAGCCAGTCCACGTGCTTCGGTATGCTGTACAGCAGTGCGGTCAGCCACTGTCTATTCGCTATGCTACGCTGAACAGAGCGACGGTGCTGCTGGTTTCACTTGCGTAACGTCGTCACCATTGATATCGTCTCATTTTTCGGTGAGGACTCGCACAAAATCTACCTACGCCTTGACTGAATCCTTCCATCAGATTTATTGAGGCCAGCCGTCGCGCTGCACTCACGATCTACGCCTGGTCGTTTACGCCGCAAGGACGCGTTACTTTGACGTGGCTACAATAACCAAGCCCGAAGCCAGTCGGCGTGCTTCGTGACGCTGGCCAATGTTGCGGTCAGCCACGGTCTATTCGGCATGCTGCGGTATGCTGAACAGAGCGGCGGTGCTGTTAGTTTCACCTGCCTAACGTCGCCACCATTGACATCGTCTCATTTCTCGGTGAGGACTCGCACAAAATTTACCTACGACTTGACTGAATCCTTCCATCAGATTTATTGAGGCCAGCCATCGCGCTGCACTCACGATCTACACCTGGTCGTTTACGCCGCAAGCACGCGTTACTTTGACGTGGCTACAATAACCAAGCCCCAAGCCAATCGGCGTGCTTCGTGACGCTGGCCAATGTTGCGGTCAGCCACGGTCTATTCGGCATGCTAGGTATGCTGAACAGAGCGGCGGTGCTGCTGGTTTCACTTGCGTAACGTCGTCACCATTGATATCGTCTCATTTTTCGGTGAGGACTGACACAAAATGTACCTGCGCATTAACTGAACCTTTCCATCAGCGGCAGTCATTGCCCTGCACTTACGATCTACACATTGTCGATTACGACGCGACCGCGTCGGCGTGCTGCGGTGCGCTGGACTGTGTTGCGGTCCACCGCGGTCTATTCAGCATGCCACGGTATGCTGAACAGCGCGTCGGTACTGCTGGTTCACCTGAGTAGTGCCGCCACCCTTGACATCGTGCCATCTCTCTGTGAGGATTCACCCAAAATTTACCTACTACGCATTGACTGATTCCTTCCATCAGATTTATCAACGCCAACAATCGCCCTGCGCTTACGATCTACACATTGTCGATTACACTGCGACCGGGTCCGCGTGCCTCGGTGCGCCGAGCAGTGAGCGGTCAGCCACGGTCTTTGGATGATCAGCGGCGTCCTCTCTTTTTCAGCTATGGAAACGGTCAAGAAGACCCATGTGTCGATTCCGTACACGGAGGACAACTAACTCAGAAGCGGATATCCAACAGACGTGAGACATCCCACACGCACTCTATTGTGCGAGAATAAACATCCACGACGAGAACGCAATCGCATGCGGATTACCATACGGGGATTTCCAAATCGAGTTTTCCGGATGTGGTGGCTGTGCGCGAGATCTAGATCGTTTCGTACTTTCGTATTCTCATTCTCATTTAATGAGTGAAAAGACACGGCCAACTCTGTCTTCAACGACTCTCCCACTCTCGGAACAATCAGTGCACCTCTCTCTCTTGATTATGGTCGTCCTTCTCAGCTCCGATAACACGAAGTTCACGGTCGACAAGAATATCATTGAAAGAAGTGTACTCCTCAAAAATGCAATCGAGGGTTCGCAGCTTTCCGCACATTTCGGCCTGTCACGCCAACTTCCATATAGATGTCGGGGAATCAGAAGAACCTATCCCTCTGCCCAATGTAACATCCACTGTACTACAGAAGGTGGGTGTTTCCCTCAACCGTCGTCCATTACAATAACTTCTTCAGATCCTCGAGTACTGCGAACATCACCAAACAGAACCTCTTGTCCCCGCCGACATGGACGGATCACAGGACGAAACACGGAGACGCACTGTCGACATATCCGAATGGGATGAGAAGTTCCTGGACGTCCCCCAAGAATTGCTGTTCGAGATTATCCTTGCGGCCAACTATCTCGACATCAAATCACTACTGTAGGTGAATCGCCCGTGTACTATAGAGTGCTCACATCTATTTTCAGCGATGTTGGCTGCAAGACCGTTGCCAACATGATCAAGGGCAAAAGCCCCGAAGAAATTCGGAAGCTCTTCAATATCGTCAATGATTTCACTCCCGAGGAAGAGGTTCGTAATTCTTCACTGCGAACGTCACCCTTGATAACCTCGTTTGGCAGGAGCAGATCAGGAAAGAGAACGTGAGTTCACGTACGAAAAATAAGGATCATATCATTGACTTTGGTGTAGGAATGGGCACAAGACCGATGATAACAGCTATTTCTTACATTGAGCGTGGCGATAGTACACCCTGATACTTACTCTCTGTCTCAACTGTCTTCATCAGAATACATCTGCGGCTACCTTTTCAAACTACCCGGACTGTCCTTTCGGCTGCACTCTTTTCCTGACTGGATTCCGAACCTTTTCATGTCCTTTCGTCCGGCTTCTTTTCCTGAGTGACGGTTGAACCTCTTCATTCTCTTCCTGATTAAGGTCGACGATCCAAAAAGCTCCGACGACTCGACCGAGACGCACGAAAACCGGGTAGGTGGTCAGGGCATGACTGACAGTATTCTACTCAAATGGACATTAATATTTTTTTACCGCTCGCCTGAATTTACTTACCTTCCACGCTTTGACTTGGCTGTTCTCCCTGTACCAGTGAAATCGAGAAATAAATGCTGAACATATGCCTCTAAAAGTGAGCATTTTAGCTTCGCTCCCATAGATGGCTAGCTTTATCAGGGTAATAGCCGGTAGAGTAGGCTTTTTGCCGTCACTGCGATCAGGAATGGCCCAGAGGTTGACAGCGTAGTCTTCGCTAATCTTCAAGAGTTCACGCAGATGGGGACCCGCATCCGGTATTGTGTCTGGGATGGGAGGGTATACCACTACACGTTCCTTTCGCTTCGGCCCTTGTGAAATCGATGTCGGTGTCTGAGGATCTGGTGAATACTGCAGGGACGTAGATTGTGACGCATAGTGTCACTTACGAAAAGGTCACCGATACGATGCTCGCTGCTGTTATTGCCGGATGTAGGAGGCACAGACGGCTTTCTTGGACCTTGAATTACGGGAAGGGTGCATACTTGTTCTTGTTCTCTGTACATGCGAGGAATTACCACCGGAGACTGGAGTGAATATCGTAAAAAACCGACACCGTACTAAAACATGTCGAGACTTACGAAAGGGTTGCCGATAACATGCTTGCCAGTATCATTGCTCGACGTAGCTTCCATAAACGGCTTTTCAACGGATACTCGGATGACGGGAAGAATGTGTATGGTTCCCTGTTTTTCAACATACGCTTCCAGATACAGTGTGCGTGGAAACGGAAGTTCCATGAGGGGTCCAGCCGCCCTTCCGTGTATACCTGTGACGGTCGCCGTACTTCCCCATGCTGCAGGAGCGAGAATCTGGGTCCCTACTCGAAGCCCTTTGTCATGACTAGTCCAGAAGAGCTGGTCTAGTTGAAAACAGGGCACACGTATGTGCTTATCACTAGACTGTCCCAAGTGTGTGTTTGTGCTAAGGTGTGCTGCAACTATCAGTTGCGGTGGAGCTGGACTTGAGCCAGCGCTGTATTCGTGCAAGAACAGTGTGTCGAGCTGTATTGTGCCTGTGGGCCGCGCCCGAACACCTGTCATTGCCTCCGTACGACTTCGTGGAGGGCAGACATCCATTATACCGTAATCCATACTGTTGGCTTCAATAGAACGACCGTAGCCCGGATAGTGGAGTCCTACATCAAATACAAGATCTTCCCTGGTGTCGAGGCTGCGACACACCACAGTCCTCCTATCCACCAGAGAAGCATGTGTTGTGGAGGTGTGGCAGAAACAGGAAAAAGGGAGTTCAAAAGTATTTGCAGCCATTGCGGAGATGCCCAGGCGCGCCATGGCAAATTGTGCTAGACAGCGTGTTTTGTTTGGTGCTGGACCATGGAGTCATTTTTTTTGGCCTATGACATGTCCGCGGCCATCTATCGGACCTCGGAGGTTGAGTGAAAAAACAAACAAACGTGCCATGAGAGGTGATGACTGAGGTTTGTCCTGACGAAATCGACATCACACTCGTTTTGGGCAGGCAGTCCCAATCGATAAGTTATCAGATGGCAGCAAAATAATAAGCTAGGCATGCAGACTCCCAGGGAGCAGGAATCCCTGTGCAAAACGAGTGTGATGTCGATTTCGTCACGAAAAAACACCACATGTTGCCTTCGCTTGTGTGCTTTTTTGGCTACAAAACATTTGAACAGGAATCAGAAGAGGTGTATGCAGTACTTACGCTCTTCAGGCAGTTTCCATCCTACTCGCGCTTGGGACAATGTACTGAGGGAGGAAACGTCAGATGTCGCTGTTTGCCAGCGAGACGCCAAGCCCAACACTCAGTACGTAAATTTTGCACAATCTTCGGATCATACCAGAGCCACGACTGACCTACCCTAGATGCTACATTGTTTCGGAAACGTGGGCTCCAACGGGGTTGGGTCTTCGTCACGACAACCTTTCAGTTTTTTTCTTTGGCGTGCCCGATGTTTACATCTGTGTTCCTTCCGAGTCTCGGCGAGTATCGGATCGAAACCCTCAAAACCCGAACAACGTATTGATTGTAAATCGGAGTATGAAATGCATAGGGTGAGGGACTGATTACAACAGCGCAAATCACGGAAGATGCCCGACTGGAACCTGTATACGGCAACTCAAAACCGAACGAAGGTTTTTTTTCACCTACTATAAAAGGTGATATTTTCCATTTTTGGACGGAGCTCCGTGGATGTCGATTCTGAAGACCCGGAATACTTCGTATCCAGGCACCGTAAAGCGTACAGTATTGGTACAGGCCTATGAAAAATTAGCGACGAAAGACGCGGAAGTGATATATAGCGGCCACCTTCCAGCAGAGCTGCTTCCCTGCAAATGTCGATTATCAAGTATGTGTACAAAGACCATCACGATGAAACAGTTACACATTGTGCGGCCATACGGGCGTGGAGCAGCCTTTGATATTTTTAAACGACCTGCGCCGGGTAATACTTGTCTGGTGCTCGAAAACCTCCCTTTCTAGCTGTTTGTGAAGGTCTAGAATTCAGCAGTAGAAAAAGACAGAAGAAAGCAGACCTCTGCAACGCTTTCTGGCACATCCGCCATCGTGGTTACGACTTCTGCGTAGGGCCCGCATCGGTGGTTTCGTTGCAGGTGGGATGCTGGCGCGGATGGAGCGGTCATGAAATAAAAAAGATGAAAGTAGCTGAGCACCCTGAAGCCGAGCGGATGAAAGGGGGATCTCGCACTTTTGACGCATTGCTGATTTACCAGATCCTAGGCGTACGTATCATGGAACCACCACGCTGAATAACAATTAACATGGTCGGGGAAATTTTGGATTGTCCGTTTCGGGAAGAGATCGAGCGGTCGCTGCGATCACGTGTCCAGACTTTATGCATTCCCATCGCGTCTTTTTAGGCTGTCCATGTCTCCAGCGGAGTGGCTTGCTTGGCCAATACACATTGTATTCCCCAACTACGCTAGGAGATGTCACGGCGGGGTGCTTACAACTTCTGTTGCCTTCTTCAAAATTTCTTTCTACTGTATGTGGCAAGTATGTGGCTGAGCTGATTTTCGGTTCGGAGTGAGGCGGTCCATTGTACCTTTTTCCGATCACGGTGGAAACTAGGCTCGGTAATCTGCAGACCCTACAGCGTAGTCCTTGCTAATTGCAGAAACACAGGTCGTTCCTATTTCCTCGGCCACTACCTGCGTTTCGCAACGAAACAGTTTGGCACCTCGTGTATCGTGTCGTGGCGTCGATCATGGCCAGTTCGAGGTGTGTTGTACACGGAGCACCGAGGTGCCATTGGCAGGATCTCAACTGCGTAAGTGATGACATCTTTGCTGGTCAGATAGGCCCTGCTATTGTGGCTGGGATCTACAGTGGGACCCGAGCGAGAATATCGATTCACCAAGCTTCATCCTGATCACGGACACGTACCTCCGACTAACACAATTACAGGCATGTGTGAAAATGTCAAGACGAATATACTCCAAAGGAAGTTGCATAATATGGCAAGACGTCCACACTTCGGGTTATCAAACAGCCTTGCCAGCAATGAATTACAATGATAGCATTAATTCCAGGACACTCCCTCCTGCTCGTCCTTCTCGTCGAGGATAAAGCAGCAGCGGCGTTGTGGATGCTTTGTTAGGGAGCACAAACACAAGTGCTAGTCGCTCCCGATACAAATTCCGACCCCCCATATCGTTTGTCGACGAGTCGATACTGTCAGGTATCAAACAGATAGAGGACGAAACCTGGGTGCTTTGAAGGTATAAAGTTTGTCAGGTGGATATTATTGTACGCGTAGGACTGATGTCTCTATTCTCGCTTCGAGTCATTACATGTTTGCTTACCTACTAGTATGTTCCGCAGGCAGTATCCCAATCTTTGAAATACTCTTCAACACTCTCGTCCATCCGCCATGACCGAACTACGCACGAGGTCAGCCTTTGTCTCTCATGAGAAAGATCGCATTTTCACCCACTCATCTAGACACTTCTGAGACTTCTGCGGAGCCAAGCACCTTGAAACTCGGCCAGATTACTGTGGAAACGGACAGCGGGAACTTATTCCCGCCACACCGCAAGAAAGGAGTTGGAATGGGACGACCACCATTACCGCAGGCAATTTGCTTTCAAAAACGTGTCATTTCTTCAAGCTGTTATCAACGCCAACAGAAGACCCATTGCGATGGTCATCAATTCAGGATTTCTTTGAAGACATGAACGGGAAATTTGCCAGGTCAGCGACTCAAACGGCTTATCACAACGCGCACTCATTCGTCCACAGATGTCAAAAGTCTGGGCGATCAAGCTTCATTGTACAATCTCAAGCAGTCGTATATTGATTCATGTTGGCTCAGATATCGTAGCGTCCACGACATATGCTATATATGCTATCAGATAGCTTTGCACGTTGTAACCCTCCATATCGCATTGTGAGCATCGCGGACGTCGCTTCATCTTCGGAAGTGCATTTACCTACTGAACTGAGCGTGGACAGTGGAGGCGATTATGACCTCTCTGTCTGCAAGCTGTGCATCGAACTGTTTGACAACAAGCATTGTTCAGTCTCGAACAGCTAAGTTATAAACAAGGAACATACCATGAGGCCCCACAACTTTGGCCGCCGCTGGACAAATCGAACGCCTGTGACCCCATTGTCTACAGATACCACACCGATCTGTAGTTATTTAGAGGGAGGCTCATCGTGTCAAATATGAAGACGTACAAGTTGCGTAGCTTTCGGATAAAGCGGCCCGAGTGTCTCTTCTGAATGTTCCAATCTGGAAAGAGGATCAGACACACAATGGAAAACGCTAGACATGCTAGGTAAAGCATACGGTTGGACCTGGCGAGGAAGGAGGGGATAGCTGGTACTCGCTTGCTGACCTGCCCGAAGACGACGTCTCGGATGGATGGTCAGACGGCGCCAAACTACCGTGAAGAATAGCGACACTCGAAGAACGCTCGCTCAATACATCACGCTGTTCACTACAAGACGACTCCGGCATCACATCAAAAGTAGCCGAGTTTTCGAAGGCATCGATTATGCGTGTAGTCGTCGCCGTACGCAGTGGAGATGCAGTTGGTTCCAAGGAGTCTGCAGCAGCGGAGCCGAAACGTATCGGATCCCCGGACTGCCAATGATCAATTGCAGGGACGCAAAAACAAGAAGTAAGCACTCACCGTGCGCGGAGCCGATGGTACACCCGTACCTGTGCTGTCCGCAGAGTGTCCATACACTTCCCTGCCATCTTGCGGAGACACTAGGTGGGTTTCTACTGACTCTGAGTAGGAACGGTCCCATACTGCTGAACCGGTAGACGGTGGCAATGGGGACGAAACACCGTGCACTGATTGTACCGGGTTGGTGGACTCCGGTAGAGAAATATATGGTGATGAACTCCGCTGAGAAACGCCTGTCGACGAACGGGCTGTTAACGGCGCCGAGCTCCGGTCTTTCGTAGAATAATTTGCGTTGGAAGAATCAGTCAGAGGAGCGTCGCTTGATGGAACAGTTGTCGTGACCTGGCTCGGAATGCGTTCGGACTGGGGTGCGCACTGGATGGCCTGCGACCTCTCGGAAGGCATTCTACCTGCGTCAACATTCGGGGACGAGTCTCGTTCTACCAGGATAGTGTAAAGGTTGTTTGCGGCACCTTCGACTTGCCGTATGCCGATAACCTTTTCGATCGACTCGCGGGTCAATGTGGACAATAGCGTGATATCGGTCCTCGCCGCTTCCTGATTGCACATCAGCATTTAGTACGACTGCCAGAAGGACTATAAGCTCGCCAAGAATAATTCCAAGGCCGAAATAAGTGGCGGTCGACCAGGTGGTGTCTGCAAAATAGAGCATGAGTAACTCAGTTGCATAGCGAACCAGAGAAGTCCGGAAACCCACCGCGTTCGTATTCACAGAGCCTTGTGGCGATCGTTCATCGTGGGCTGACTGCGAGCGAATTGCCGTCGGCACTGGTGACAGATACATCAGTGGGGTAACTGCCGCATCCCGGTTCGGACCGCATCCGGAGCCCTGCAAAGATGCCGACTCTCGTTCTACAAGAATGCTATACAGCTTGTTTGCAGCAGATTCAACTTGCTGTATCGCCTCGACCTTCTCGATAGATTCACGAGTCAATTTAGATAATGACGCGATGTCATTCTTTGCTGCTGCCTAGTATAATTGCGAATGAGCGTCTAGATCTCGGATCGCAGGCAGAAGCTTACGAGTGAGATTTCCAGTTCTGAGATGAGGGACCGTCGACAATCCTGGTTTTGCGACTCGGCGCTTAGTTCGCGCTCATTAAGAATCTGCAACCAACATAAATAAATCAACTGCAGCTCAAAAACGCGACGTCTGCGTACCAACGATCTTGGAACGCTGCCCATAGTTTGACTTGACCTCAACTGGTAAGACGGGTTGGAAACAGTGAAATAGCAACGTCCTGCACATCTCAATCAGTCGCGATTTTGTGAAGGAATCGATCCATCCTTTGTGACTCCCGATCAAAACCCTGGCATATCTCCGTTTGAAAACGTGAGAAGATAGGGCTTGAAGCGATTGTCTGTAATCGTTACGCCTTTGGTGCTACAAAGTATGTGCATTCATTACTCCATTCGATTCGGTGTATTTATTCCGGCTTCGCGGAACGATGTGGCATGGATTGCGTGATTTTCAAACGGCCCGATTCCCCTGCCTTGCTTCGCTTCTTGACTGACTGCATAGCTTGGGAACTCAGAGAAGCCGGGAATGGCAACCTGTATGTCATCCCATGCCTTGGTCGTACATTCTTCCAATCGATTGCAGGTCAGCACCAACGTCGGTGTCTCGTCCCACCAGGGAGCTGAAGCGGAGTTGCCGTGAAGCCAAAACTTATCCGATCTGCCCAGTGTGCAATTACACCCTCACCGAAATGAATGGAGAAGTATTGGACGTTCACTTTGCCTACCACTGCATGCATGGCCAGGCATGGTGCTGCAAAGGTGTGTTGAAGGAGGATGCTGCCGAATACGGACTAGACTCGACGACAGAAACGTACATTTTTTTGGGACGGGAACGCGTGGGGGGATGTCTAAGAACTTTCTTCGAAAGATGGGAGCTAGAATCACACCTTCACAGGGCTTTCGGCACCTGTAAGAGTTCGATTTTAGGAAAGAGGGGCGATCGAGCGTGGGTCGACGAGGGTATACCCACGGCTCTGCTCGGATAGCTATCCCCACGGCTTTGCTCGAATGAGAGTCACTGTTCAGAGATGGGTTACATCCTTTAGGAAGTATTTCGCGAATAATATAACACCCGTCTGAAAGTCGGAATCAAAGTTGATCATCAAGGTTTTGACATAAAGTGTCTTATGCAGTCACAAGATCAGGGCTCCATCATTCTTCGCGTTCCTTTGGATGTCCTGTTCATCCTCCTTCGCCGCCTCACTCTCAACGATGCCCTATCTTTGTTTTTGGTTCGTCTCCTGACCTCCTACCTGAACCTTTTAACAACAAATTCAGTCGTGCAAGCATTTTTTACGGGTTTCAAACGAACGCCCTTTCTGGATATACGCCAACATCGACGTCGACACTCTTTTATGTAGACCCGGACATGGTCGTATCAATTATAGTGACACACCCACCCGTACCTTACAAAGTCGAGTAACCAGAGCACTCAAGGTCTTCTTGGCATGGAGATCAGAAGACGTAACCCCCAAACGTATCCGAACGCTTGCCGTAAACCGTCGGGTTCGGCAACTCGTCGCGGTACCCTGGACTCGCACCATCGTCCTTCTTCTCGACGACTCGGTATCCCTACAAAACTGGGACTCCAACAAGTCCGTCGACGTGCCATTAGACCACCATGACGGCCTTTTCCTTATAGCCATTGACGTGTTCTGGGTGGAAAGTATAAGCCAGAACGTACTTGTTGTCTCTCGTGGTTGTGTGACAAGATTCGGGTAAGCAACTAATTGCTCTGTAACCTCCCATGCTCATGTTAAAGTCTTGTCCGTCAGCCACCACGTCCGCAGCGAGCTCCAACTTTTCGCCATAAACGATACCTCGCTGTCTGCCGTTCTGCTGACGAAGATTGAGGTGCCGTTCTCCATCTGCGCTTTTACTCTCTCCGACCGCAGTCTCGGTGCCATCGGTCACACTGGAACTAGAGTATACTACATGCAAAGCGCCGTGCTAACGTATGGCGCCGGAGTCAAGGTGACCACCAAGGCCTTTGTGCGCATATCACTACGGGTGAGCACATCCATTTCCACATCGAACTCATAGATACGAAATCAACAGGGAACTCTCGCCTCAAGTTCCTTCACGATATTAGACGACGACCACTTTCTTATCGCCAATCCGACTGGGCTCTGTGTATACAGGCTGTCGGAACGAACCTTAGCGTCCCTGGGCACCAAAATTCGCAGGGTTCGACCTTGCTGGGAACACCATTACAACACGTTCGACCTCCTTTCGCGTCCTCCCTTGGGTCCGGTTCTCAACAATCCCATGTCAGGGGAAAAATCTGTGTCCGTATCTGGGGGAAGTCACATACGCTGTGTAATCATGGCAAAAGGTCCCCGCCCCCAATTCCGAGTCACCAAACAGGCGTTAAGCGACTCTTATCCGTGTATCTTGGCGTTACTACCGGTTGCCGAGTAGGACTGTATCGCCGGCCTTACACCTATCCGGTCTTCAGCACCTTCCGACTCGGGGAGTCCGCAATCGATCTCCACCCGCTCAGTTACAACCGAGATCGGTATTGCGCCGAGAAGGGATGGGTATGTTATCGCCTACGCGTGCACGATGTTGTGGAACCAGGATCGCTCTTTATGGATGAGGGAGAGGGCAGAGTGATTTTCTTGACTCGAGAATTTCCAGGAAGCTTGGTCAGAGTGGTCGTCTTGGACCTGGTATGACTCGAATTTCTGTATCATCTTACCACCAATGAAAGTAACGATAGGCCCGTTTGCATTATGCACATCCTTACCGCGCTTACAATCGGCATCCAATCGATCGAGTTGACTCTACAGTTCCACCGTTCCCCATGCGGATAGCGCGGCACTATAACTTGAACTGGCGAGTCGCGGTGTCGATCTGCACGATGGTAAGACCTGTTAAGCCGAAGACTCCTCTTAAGAAAACCGAGGGACATCGCTTCCTCTCAGCAAGCCAGCATTTCCAGGCGTCGCTCCACCTCAGACCTGAAGATAGATGTATGTGGTTCGCCGATCCTTTTTCTCCCATTGACCCTGACTACCAGACGCAAGAGTGGATGCATGCTTAGGTGCGGGTCGATACTCTCGCGTGGTCCCAGCTTTGGACCGCTGCACCGACGCGTTAGTGGCGATCAAAAAACTGCGCCGCAACGGCGAGTTGTCCGTCACCGACAACGACTTCGATAGAGAAATAAGGACATTAACGAAGCTTTCGAGACTGCCCACCTCCTCCATCGCGTGAGTCGTCGTTATTAGCAGATTAAAAAACAACTCCGACGTGTTGGAACAGCCGTTTTTGCGAACTGCAAGACCACTTCATAAGCGAAGGCCATTTTTTCATGGTATTCGCCCTTTACGGAGACGATCTCTCCTCCGTGCTTGTCGACACTCGTGTTTCCTCGATGCCAATCTACCAGGCAAAGGAGATATCCAGACAACTGATCCAAGCCGTACGATGTAAGTAAATCTGTCAGGTTACCTGAGGTGTGCTGATGCCTCAATACCTAGTCCTCCACGACCACGGAATTACTCACACCGATATTCAGCCTTCAAACATCGTGTTCCTATCAAGCGCCACGACTACCCAAACCTTCTACGGAATGGATAATGTTTTTCGCAATCGGGTATGGACGCTCTTCACCGGCCGTTTTCAGCCTACTTAGACATTTCAGACCATACTCAAATCTACTGAGATTAGACTCGTGGACTTTGGAAGCATCGCCGAGGGCGCTCCAAATTTCAGCGGCATGGTGGGAAGTGTCGGATACAGAGCACCCGAGGTTATACTGAGTAGCCCCTCCCCTCCCCTTCGTAGATGACATGGGCTTATCAAGTGTGTCAGAATGGCGCTGGACGAAGACGATAGACTACTTCGCTATAGGTTGTGTCATCGCTCGGTTGCTCACCTACGCTCCTCTCTTGCCGGTATCGTCCGGGGGTACCCTAGAATATATCGCCATCATGGACAGGGTGCTGGGGCCCTTCTCCGACGACATGGTAGCAACCATCGAAAAAGATTTACCCGGTGCCTTTGTACACAGGAAACGTTCTGGATTCCGCTTTTCCTACTCAACTGCCACATATCTGGACACAGCTAAATCGGTTTCGGTGCGTGCAAATCGTTTTCAATAGCGTGTTTGTGCACGAGCCATTCAAGCCATCAGATGGCTGTTTTGCAGTGTGCAAATTGATGGCTGATGGCTGTTGAATGGCTTCGATTTTTTCTCGGAAAGTGCTTGAATTGAGGGAGAATATGTAGCATAGATCACCCTGGTATGTGGTACACCATCATATCATTTGGTACTGTCTCCATTTTCACAGCAAAATCTGATTTCAACCAAAAGCAGCCATAATTTATGCTACAGTTTTTTTTTTTTTTTTTTTTTTTTTTTGGTGGAGCGACACAGAGATGAGCATGCTGATCTGATCAGCTCCCATCTCACGCTTTTTTCGGGAGAGTATCCCATGAAATCACTACCTGAGCCCCCTGAGGAAATGCCCTTACGCACGCCCATTAACAGGCAGTGTAGGACTCGGTAGTTATCGCTAGCAACTAGCGATTCCGTCCCGGAGGACGGAATGTACCTATACCCACTAAAACCTCAGACTGCCAGATCCAATTTTCTGGCAGATTTTTATTATCCATGAGGACACCATCCCAGGTTTTCAGGACCGTGTTGGTGTTTAATGCACGGCTCCCATAGCGGGAACTATCAGTTAGCAATCGGTCAATTTTCAATCGTTTATTTATGCAGGCAATCCACCTGTTGTGAATTTCCATCTCACAGTGTAGAGATTTGCGGGAGATCAAACGTTCACAGCGAATTTTCCACACGAGGAAAGCAGACTCACTGATAATTATTTTGAATAGTCTGTTAGCCTCAGTTGAATTCTTGCCATTTGAATTTTTGAATTCTGCTAGTCCGCATCCAAAAATAAGTCCGACAGAGAGGTCAGGCATTCGCGAATGTTTCATCTCCCAAAGTTGTCTGCATAATTTCCAGATAATCTGTTGACCCGGAGCATTACATTCCAGAAGTGTATGTTCCATGGTTTCGTCTGCATCACAGATTGGGCACACAGCCCAGTGTTCATATGTAGGGATGTTGCGCCAGTAAGGGCCGCATTTAAATGTTTGATGTATGCCCACCGTAGAGGGTTCTCTTTCGAGGCCCACCTCTTCCCCCAGGCTATATGCCACCTCATGGAACGATATGTTCTTCATGGGTTTACAGTCGGGTAAGAGTCAGCAGGAATCAACTTAAGCCTGTATGCCATTTCAGACACACAGACCGACAGAGGATTTAGTCCTCTCAGGCCGCATGAGGCTACTACTCCTCATACGCCACGGCCCGCCACCCACCGACTCTAGGGCAGTTTCCCGTTGCTTTCCTGGCTGCTTCGTTTGAGGACTGGCACCTCGTACGGATCCGCATCCATGAAAACTCTCTGTCTCGCCGCCGAAACGACTAACCACCTAACACAAAGTGCCAGGCGCGGGGTGCCCTGAGACCTGCCGGTCCATTCGGGTGGTTTTGATAAGCAGTCCCCCGTCTTATTTTCGCCTATCCACAAGGGACCCTGCCGGGATTTGGCAAAAGAACAGTTTAAGCTCATGTTCAGGACTGCCCCCTATCCTCCACGGTAATGAATTAACCAAGGAGAACCCTTGCGGACCGGCCTCCCACAAAACGGAGATACGAGATTATCCAATCCCGGAGGCAGTTTGAGGGCAAATTTCAAAGCGGGCATTCGAGTAGCCACAGGCTCACCTGGCCGTTTAACGTCCATAGCAGAGACGAAGGGGCCATTCCGGCGAACCGGAACGGAAAAATCAGTATGGGAGCAAGTGCCTCCTGATTACAAGTACTGTGTCGCCCGGAAAAATCGAGTTTTCGAAAAACTCTGTTCGTAGCCAGGCTCCGAAGACTAGGACACAGCACCAGCTAGTTTTCTGTCAATCGCGGACGCGAAACCCAGTTACCAGCCGTCGGCTACCGAATGCCCGAAAACCGACCAAGTGACGCCGAAATGACATCACTGCCAGGATCGGATGAGTGGAGCAGCTGGGAAACACAGAGGGAGACGCAGCGGGGAGCGCCCTGCGCGAGCACGAGCAGCAGTGGGCATAGGGACCAGAATCCAGTCCAGTACGTGGCCATGCACTGCATCTTCAAGACCTGGGCCAAAACCGCAGCGATAGCGTCGAGAAGCTCCAGAGAAGCGAGACGGGGAATCGAGATGGTGGTGGTACGAGATCAAGAATGATTATAATTTATGCTACAGTTCCAATTGAGTGACCCAATGAGAAGGGTGGCTTTCTAGGAATAATAAAGGTATCATTGTGTGCAAAAATCACTTTATTCATTAGCCATTCAACAGCCATTAGCCATCATTTTGCACACAGCAAAACAGCCATCTGGTGGCTCGAATGGCTCATGCACAAACACTCTAATGCATCCTCCGAAGTGACAGTTTTTGCGTCTATGTAGGAGCGGATAGAGGACAGGGATGCAGCCAGACTGATCAGGAGGCTAACGAATCTTGACCCCCTGAAGAGAGGGGAATTGCATCGCCACGAGAAAGCTCGATTCGTGACGACATATGAGATGTGACCTTGAGATTTCACTTTGTAGTTAAGGCGATAAAACGCGAATTGCAATAAAAGAAAGTGAAAGTACCCTCACAAGATCGTCCCTGTAGCATCATCCTCTAAGCAATGCTTTTTTACCCTTACAGCTTGTTTTACGCGATCCTCAATTGTTTTCAAGCGTCAGTGTCAAAAACCCTCCACATTTTTTTGAATAGTATTCCAGTTCAGAGATTCGAACTTGAAAATGCTATGTAGCACGTGCATATATTATCACCTTGAATCAACACTCTTCCTGCAGTCTCTCTATCGTCTACGGTATCAAGGTAAAGTTGTATACATCGCCCGCAGATTCCCATTAATTCTGTATCAGCTTACCTGTCAACATCGATGAATTCTCTTCCTAATGATTGTTTGGGAGAAATTATACCACACGTCGTTACCTACAGTGGCAGAGACTATGTCTCCTTCATCCGGGCGAGAATTGTCGTTTGCAGCTTAAACCGTAACTGGAGGACCGTTGCCCTCGCTACACATTCCATCTGGAGACACATCACACTCACTCAGCACGTCCCAGTCGAGGTTCTCCGTTTTTGGATGGCTAAATCCGGGTCTACAAAACTCAAGGTCGAAGTCGTCTTTCGCGACCTTCAAAGATATTACCCACATGGAGATCCATCTAATCGCATCTGCAGCTATGCACGATCTGTTTTACCGATCCTACTACCATCGGTCGCCAGGTGGACATCACTCTCCTTACACATTGAAGATAAATCATGTGCACGGCTCTTCGTTCTGGCTCTGCAGCAATGCAATGGGTCGTCCATCGTTAACCTATCTCTGGATTGCCCCTTCCTCGTTGTCGAACCTCCCGCCACGACCAGCAATCTTCCCTTTCACATATTTTTGCCGGGTAATATCCAGATGTATCGACTGTCATTGAAAGGAGGGGCCGCTGGCTGGTCGCTGCCGTACTGTTTTCAACATCTAGTTTATTTGGACGTTCGTGGGACGGGGAAGACGGATTCGTTACAATTTACAGAATTGTTAACGGTCCTTCGAGTCTCGGTAATGTTACAACGTCTCTCGGTCGGCGTGGTCGACGTCGGCGATGGTCAACATGTTACGCCGAGCATCGATAATCTCGTACACTTGCCCGCCCTCCGGACGTTGGAATTGGTCGATGGAATGGATGTCGGTGCCCTGGCGCTGGTCGGCTGGTTGGTAGTTCCCCTACTTTCCAAAATGGTTCTAGATCTGGATTCCAACTCGGGTCCATACTTCGACAACCCTGAACCGGCCCGCGACATCTTGTGCGGTGTCTCCTCTTTGGTCATCCGAACCAAGGAACTGCAAACCTCCTTCTCGAAATACGCGAAATCGTTCTTCGCTCCCTTTTCATCCGTCGTGAAGCTGGACTTGACAGATGCCGACCCTCTGGTGTTACAGTCATTAGTTCAAAGCTCACTAGACGGAGAAAATAAGGGTTCTTCGAGCGATCCACCACTACCAATGTTGGATAGTTTGGCGATGAGCGGTGAGGCGTTGGATTCAATGTTGGCCTTCTTGGAAATTCGCATGCAAGCGCCTGTGAAGAGTTTGAGGAACTTGCAGGTTCATTTCGCTAGTGTCGGACATCAGGATGCGGTTTACGCCACCAGTGACTGGAGGAGGATCGTAATGTATGTCATGACTCGTCCCCGCATCGTTGATGCTGCACCTGTCGGGAGGTTCAGTATTTGCGAAATGGAATCTGCCTTGTAATCGGACTACACCATGAACGACTAAGCATGAACGATTCTTTCACACAACAGCTCCCTCTTTCTCTCAATAGTCAAACACAATCCTCCAGCAATTTAATCGTGATATGCAATCAACTAATCAACCGCGACCTATGCGTATCTGGGCAACAAATAGGGTTAGGATGAGACTCAGGATAATATTATCCGGTTAGTGCTTGACGCATGCCTACTACGAAATCTCAATAGGTTCCCATAGTCATGTAGATCTCGCATGTCAACGCCTGTTGACTATTCTCTAAGAACAGACTGGCTTGACAAGGTAAATAAGATGCACTTGAGGTCGTATCTATTCGTGGTCGGCGCTGCGGACCGTGGGCTTGGACGCAATCGACGGGTGAACGACTTGATACATGTGAGTGTGGATCATTTCCACTCTTTGCTAACTGGCTGACCTCGTCCGCGGCCATGATGTATGACGCATCACGGCGCCTTTCACGAACCCATCGAACTACGCCACCCACCGCCCAGAGGAAGGACTACGTCGGGATAAGGGGTGAGGCCGGTGAGGATCGGCGGTTGTGCAGTGCCGGCACATATCAAGGGGCGCAACGGAAATCCGGGTGACGGTGGAGCTCCCAATGCAGTCAAAACTCCCTTGCCCAAAAAAACTGAGATCATATCAGGACACTTCCTAAGAACTGTGATGCCGATCTTTCAGTAGACACGACTGGCTACGATATTGAAGACCACATACCCTTGCACACACACGTCTCCGTCTTCGATGTACCGCTATTATCACTCCCGTTACCCGCGATGAACCCGATGAACCCCGCAAGCCTGCGAAAACCGTGTCAGATTTCGAAAACAGCGCAAAAAAAGTATCAACGAACTCTCCGTTCCTAAGTCCGTCACTGGACACGTATCGGAGAGCCTCGCAGACCTGCAAGGCTGAGCTGTTCATCCACCCGTGAAGCCCCGCACCCAATACGCTCTAATTACTCGGCAGACCCTGCCACAGTGGCCGACTCGCAGCGAGGCGAAACACACACAGCTATCTCTCACTGGAGGACAGGGAAACATACGGACGACCGGCATCTACCGCGTCTCCGACCACCATGCGAGTCAGAGTTCCGCGCCCAGCCCATCGCCGCCGCTGCAACCGTCCCAATCTCTCAGCACCCTGGTCCAAGGTTCCACTATGCTTTCAACAATGCGGGCGATGATGGCCTCAATAAAGCTTGGAAAAATTCAGTCAATACATATGCATAGGTAAATTCTGCGTAAGCGCGCACCGTGAAATGACTCGATATCAACCTCAGCAGCATCATGCGGGCCAAAAAAACGGTAAGACAAATGTGTCTGGCATACCGAAGCATGCTGAATAGACCGTAGCTGACCGCAACACTGCCCAGCGCACCGAAGCACGCCGACCGGGTCGCGACGTAATCGACAATGTGTAGATCATAAGCGCAGGGTGATGATTGGCGTCGATAAAGCTGATCGAAAGATTGAGACGACACGTAGGTACATTTTGGGTGAGTTCTCACCGAGAGACGAGACGATGTCAACGTTGCGCAGATGTGAGCAGCAAAATGGCAGCTCTGTTCGGCACACCGTCGAAGCACGCCGATCGGGTCGCGGCGTAATCGACAATGTGTAGATCGTAAGCGCAGGGCGATGATGGGCCTCAATAAAGCTGATGGAAGGATTCAGTCAATGCGTAGGTACATTTTTGTGCGAGTCCTCACCGAAAAATGAGACGATGCCAACACTACGCAGGTGAAACCAGCAGTACCGCCACTCTGTTCAGCATACCATAGCATGCCGAGTAGACCGTGGCTGACCACAACACTGCCCGGCGCACCGACGCACGCCGACCGGGTCGCGGTGTCATCGACAATGTGTAGATCGTAAGCGCAGGGCGATGATTGGTGTCGATAAAGCTGATGGAAGGAATCGGTCAATACGTAGGTACATTTTTGTGCGAGTCCTCACCGAAAAATGAGACGATGTCAACACTACGCAGGTGAAACCAGCAGTACCGCCACTCTGTTCAGCATACCATAGCATGCCGAATAGACCGTGGCTGACCACAACACTGCCCGGCGCACCGACGCACGCCAACCGGGTCGCGGTGTCATCGACAATGTGTAGATCGTAAGCGCAGGGCGATGATGGGCCTCAATAAAGCTGATGGAAGGATTTAGTCAATGCGTAGGTACATTTTGGGTGAGTCCTCACCAAGAAATGAGACGATGTCAACGTTACGCAAATGCCAGAATCGCAGCCCTGTTCGCCACACCGTAGCATGCCGGATAGATCGTGGCTGACCACAACACTGCCCGGCGCACCGACGCACGCCGACCGGGTCGCGGTGTCATCGACAATGTGTAGATCGTAAGCGCAGGGCGATGATTGGTGTCGATAAAGCTGATGGAAAGATTCAGACGATACGTAGGTACATTTTGGGTGAGTCCTCACCGAGAAATGAGACGATGTCAACGTTACGCAAATGCCAGAATCGCAGCCCTGTTCGCCACACCGTAGCATGCCGGATAGACCGTGGCTGACCACAACACTGCCCGGCGCACCGACGCACGCCGACCGGGTCGCGGTGTCATCGACAATGTGTAGATCGTAAGCGCAGGGCGATGATTGGTGTCGATAAAGCTGATGGAAGGAATCGGTCAATACGTAGGTACATTTTTGTGCGAGTCCTCACCGAAAAATGAGACGATGCCAACACTACGCAGGTGAAACCAACAGTACCGCCACTCTGTTCAGCATACCATAGCATGCCGAATAGACCGTGGCTGACCACAACACTGCCCGGCGCACCGACGCACGCCGACCGGGTCGCGGTGTCATCGACAATGTGTAGATCGTAAGCGCAGGGCGATGATTTGTGTCGATAAAGCTGATGGAAGGAATCGGTCAATACGTAGGTACATTTTTGTGCGAGTCCTCACCGAAAAATGAGACGATGTCAACACTACGCAGGTGAAACCAGCAGTACCGCCACTCTGTTCAGCATACCGTAGCATGCCGAATAGACCGTAGCTGACCGCAACGCTGCCCAGCGCACCGAAGCACGCCGACCGGGTCGCGGCGAAATCGACCATGTGTACATCGTAAGCGCAGGGTGATGATTGGCGTCGATAAAACTGATGGAAAGATTCAGACGATGCGTAGGTACAATTTGGGTGAGTCCTCACCGAGAAATGAGACGATGTCAACGTTACGTAGATGAAACCAGCAGTAGCGACGCTCAGCACACCGTAGCAGGCCGAATAGATCGTGGCTGACCGCAACGCCGTCCAACGCACCGAGGCACGCCGACTGGCTGGCGGCTGGGTAAAGTAACGCGACCTTGCGGCGAAATCGATAAGGTGCAGATCGTAAGCGCAGGGCGATGATTGGCGTCGATAAATCTGATGGAAGAAATCAGTCGATGCGTAGGTAAATTTTTGGGTGAGTCCTCACCGAGAAATGAGATGGGGTCAACATTACGCAGGTGAAAGGTACCGACACTCAGCATACCGTACCATGCCGAATAGACAGTGACTGGCCGCACTGCTGTACAGCGTACCGAAGCACCCCGACTGGCTTGGGGCTTGGTTATTGTAACCACGTCGAAGTAACACGTCCTTGTGGCGTAACCGACAAGGCGCAAATCGTGAGTGGAGCGATGGCTGGCGTCAATAAATCTGATGGAAGGAATCAGTCGATGCGTAGGTAAATTTTGTGTGAGTCCTCACCGAGAAATGAGACGATGTCAGTGGTGGCGAGGTTACGCAAGTGAAACCAGCAGTATCGCCGCTCTGTTCAGCATACCGTAGCATGCCGAATAGACCGTGGCTGACCGCAACGCTGCCCAGCGCACCGAAGCACGCCGACCGGGTCGCGGCGAAATCGACAATGTGTACATCGTAAGCGCAGGGTGATGATTGGCGTCGATAAAACTGATGGAAAGATTCAGACGATGCGTAGGTACATTTTGGATGAGTCCTCACCGAGAAATGAGACGATGTCAATGTTACGTAGGTGAAAGCAGCAGTACCGCCGCTCAGCACACCGTAGCATGCCGAATAGACAGTGGCTGACCACACTGCTACCGGCGTACCGAAGCACGCCGACTGGCTTGCGGCTTGGTTATTGTAGCCAACTCAAAGTGATGTGGCCGCCGATACAGGAACATGATAGGGTAACAGACTAAAAGTTGGAGTGTGAGTAGCGGCGCAAGTTGTTTGGCTCAAACCCTGTTTCCTCCCGTCCCCAGATCGCAACAAGAACAAACAACACTCCGTCGGAATCTCGCTTGCTCTGGATCTCCTCCTTCAGCTCATAAATTGGCATCGACTCGATAGTATTTCTACTGTTCTTCTACTCTGCAGGTTCAGTCTTCGAGTTTGCATCACGTCATATTAAATGAATTTATTATTTTGTAGGGCTTCTCAAATTACTTATGGCCCGAACTGAACCAATCCTTTGCACTGACTGCCAGCATCGCAGCGACGAACAAGCGAGAGCAGTAGCTGCATACATCCCTCAATTTGACCTGCAGACAGATGAAGACCTAAGGTCCAGACTGTCGACAGGCATGTTGTGGGACTTGGACGACAACACAAACATATTGTATTGTTCGGGTAATGAAACAGGGGCTGAAGAATCTCATCCTTCCAGCAGTTGCCCGTTTTGCGGCCCATATTACCTTCATTTGAGCGCAGCCATTGCTGGTTTTGCGCGCAACGAAGATCACCAGCAATACAAAGAGGTTAATGCACCGCAATCTTACATGGAAAGGATACATGCGGCAATGCGCGACGCCCTCGCCGATGATAACTCGCCAACGAACCAATCCGCCTTAACTTTCCCTGATGATGTCCCCCAACCCACACCCGAACCAGATCCAACTCTTCTGCACCACATGCAATTGGTGACGCAGCTGCAATCGGTCAGAGGGCGCCGCATCATCAACGCGCATCTCCAATCAGATGATGCAGCCAAGGGTCGACTGAAGGGATTGTCCGTCGCATTAACAACAGGACTTGCATTAGCGACGAAAAGGCGGGACGATCAGTTGGCTCGGGTGACTGAACTGCAAGCGGAACTCCAGCACGGTCTCGACGAGGTCAATCAACTGGAAAACACGTTGGAAGCTCTCGAAGCCAAGCGCCCCCGAAAGATTTCGTCCCCTGCACTTCGCATCGCTGAGCCATCTGCATCTCAATTCACGTCCCCATCTCCCCCCGACCATCTCTTCCGCAATCTCACCCTTCGTTCAACAATCTCTGCTCCTCACCTCCTGTGTAGTCTGTGCAACTTGCAAGACTCTCCCAATCTGTCCCATGACAAAATTAGTGACCTACGCCGGATTCTCATGGAGATCCCCGCCCCGGCGTTTGACCAACCACCGGAGATATACGCTAGGTGGCTTCAGGCTCATAGACACAGCAATATCAAGGGCATCCCTTCCTGTGCGCCAGATTGGGTCGTGGATTTGCGCGACGTACGCGGACGGAACACCGTCATGTCTCGAGTACCACCTCGGGGAAACACTCAACCTCAGCGATACCATCATCGGTTATGTCTTACAGCGGTTCTGAAGGTTTTGGCGATTCCGAGAGCGTACACAGATATTGTTCAGCGTCTGGGTATCCATGTAGCCGATGTTGTAGACCTCTCCTGCCAGTTCCACGAAAGGTACAGCAAGCCACCTACGAAGGAGGAAGTGATACGAAGACTTGCGCGGCAAGGTTTAACGCCTGAAATGGCGGATGATTGCTGGCAGTTTTGTATCAAGTTTTTACAGGCAGATGCGAGCACACCCCACTCTGTTTTGGGTAGTGATACAGCCAACATTTTACTCCGGCATGCCATTGAGACGTCGGATTCCGTGGGCTGCCCAGAGGGGATTCATCCTACCGGTCAGGATTTACTCTCGAGGCTCCCAGCATTGTAAAATAGATCAAGTGTACTTTCTATCGTTGCTAAACTCTGATATGAAAATCGTCTTGTTTTGTTTTCATGCAAAGTCAACGATGTTTTTGTGCTAATACAAGGTGGAAAGATGGCAATTGCAACAGTTAAAATCAACAGTAAAATTGCTCTATGCAGAACATTCTCGTGTAAAGTGATCTTCTTCCACCGTGTTCAGTCCCTGGGGTTTGCCGATTCGAATAACCTCCGTGTCTGCTTGCAACATTAACTGTATCAGCACCTCCCGGTCGTATACAGAATCGGTAGCGGCAATTTCATCCCTGACAAAATTGTAGCAAAATTGCCAGGTGTCATCAGCAATTGCGGCTGTGAGTCCATGCTTGGCGAATGCTTGAGCAACGTGCTCGTCGAGTGAGGTATCGAAGGCTCTGAAGTCGACAGTCGACAGTGTTACGTTCTGAATTGTGGTCCCCATTTCACGAATCAAGGTAGTGTATGCGGCAGGAATGACGAGAAGTCGCAGGATAGTAAGAAAATGTTTTCTATGGCGTGCTCGGGCGTTCTTGGAGCGACCACTAGGAGAAGCCAACGTTTTCACCACCTGGTGTCCACGTGCATCACGTAGGTCAACACTCCAATGGGGTGGACCTGAATGAACCCCGTGAATAGGCCACTGGTGCGATTGGATCCATTTTGCGAGCTGGGTGGCAGGTTCGCTGGCTTCTGGTAACTTTCTCTTAACGAATTCGTTATGAAGTCTTTTGTCTTTGTCAGACCAAACGGTGTTAACACAAGGCTGAGGATTCAGTTAACATAAAATCGTAGGGCACTGTAAACGCCTACCAGTGTTTCTATGTCTATCATCTCAACTTCGTCTCTGAAGATGCCTACCACCTGACCGGCACCTACTCCTGCGGTATAAGCATTGGATGGGTTCCCGCCTCCAGTCGCCAGCCTTTTGTGCTGGTAATGGGAGTCGAGTCGCTGTAGTTTGGTCACTAGCTCGGCACGTCGCGACCGAACCGTCTGAATCTGGTGCTCAAGCGCACCGACTTTATTTCGCGCTATGTTGTGCTGTTCATCTCTTTTGATGATCTGCATCGCAAGGGGTGCAATAGTTTCCTGTTCGCGACCCAAGGCAGCTGGATCTGTGTCGAAGATCGGGTTTGTCCGCAAGCGCCCGTTATTGCTTTGCAACAGAACGAGGTTATGCATGTGCTGCTGTGTTTCTGATCTTTGCTGCTTTACAGCCCCATCTCCCAGTGTCGTGTCGTCAAAATCTGTAGGTGGTGCCCAAACGGTGTCATCGGATTGGTTATCTTCGTCCTCGTCGTCTCCTTCACCGACGTCGTCGTCTCCTTCACCGACCTCGTCGTCTCCTTCACCGACCTCGTCGTCTCCTTCACCGACCTCGTCGTCTCCTTCCCCGACTTCGTACTCTTCTTCGTCGTCTTCACAGTCTTCCTCGGCACCATTATCCTTTTTCTCGGATTTAGTGACGATCATACCAGAGTTTTCGTTGCCATTGGTGGAATGGCTCGCTTGACACGTCAAGTAATGCGAGAAATATGCCTCGCAGCAGTTGCAATCGACATCGCAATAAGGGGCGTTGAGAGTATCATGAAGTCGCCAAGAATTCGGACTCTGTTCGAGTTGATCGAGGAGTTTCTTCTCGAAAACCTCCTCCTGGATGGAGCTGAGAGGCCCAGTGTCTCGAGCGGTCATTCGTGCAAAGGCAGAACAACGTGAACATTTAGCGGTGTCCGTCTTTGCGTGCTGCTTTTTCCTCACTGGCATTTTGTCAAAACAAACTGCCTCAGTACCTGTAAGTCGCTAAATCATGTTCGTGTTGTTTGACGCACAGTAAGAGAACGGCCAAGAGATATCGTATAGAGGAATCCAGACTAGGCCGTGATGAAATAGATATTGTACCGTGGAAAGTCAGATAACTGATTAGCTTACGGCACTGCCTACACTGCCACCACTCGCAAATTCAATCCCGTCGCCGCCCCATTCCTGTTACTCCTCCTCCTATGCACACATCTATGTCTAAGCACTCACGCCATTTAAACTCCCTGGGGTCGACTTTACTCATCAGGATGCCGACAAAAGTTCGGGGAAAAAACCAAACTTTCAAACCCCCGTTCGCTCACTTCAAAAAGCAGATGACTGCCTTTGTAATTTATCTGTGGCCAGATCCATCCAAGATACCCAAAACTCGACGCGAAACTGACACAGGAGACGCATCTACAAACCCTGCTTACGAAAACCAGACCCCCATCGCGTGTGTCCGTCCACGCCTCCCGCCCATGCCTCCCGTCGACAACTGCATAACCGCACTCCAGATGACCGGCCTCGACCAAACGGAGAAGGATGCTCCTCGCGATGCTCCGCTCCGCGCTGCGGATCTCAGGCATCGACAAGTAGAAAGCATGTTTGGGTCAACTTTGCCACACTCTGCAAGGCGCAGCCATCTCGCCCGGCGGCGTTTTCTCCTGGGATCTGTTCCGTGAGACCTTTGATGGCCAGCTCTATGCGAACGAGGCGCTGAACATCCAATGGGCATGTCCCGCAATGACATGTCGATTCTCGCCGATTCATCCAGAATCGGTCACGCGTTCACGATCAGCTTTACCTCGTTTAACTCCATGGGTCTTCTTGCTGTCATGGTTAGAAGAGACTAGTAGATAATTCGAACTTGACTTTGCAAATGGCGTCCTTGCAAGGCCATGTTTTGCGCGCATCGACATCTTACTCCGACACTTGACAGCAACATGTCATCGATCTCATCGTCGCCATCGAAAACCGAACGGGCCCTTTCCATCCCGACTTCGAATCCTTGCAACTCCGAATTAAGAAGAGGCAGCCGTACCTCGCCGGTCCACGCCGCATCGCTCGTCGACCCCGCCAACCACTCGTCGGACCTTGTCGAGCTAATTGACATCAAGCTTTTCGGACCAGTAATAGGTCCGTTTTCTCTCTCTTTTCGGCTGCGCTACGCCGACATTCTCCCTTCTCCAGGGTACGTTGTCGCGTGCATCGCCGAGACGGTCGATTTGGCTCTGGGTCGCGTTCCGCTTCCTTGCGGTACCCCATCAAGCATTCGTTGTCGACGTACGAGTACATCCAACTTCACGTCCTTCGTTGCAGATGTTTTATCCCGCGCTGAAGTCGCTACTGCCACGGTCCTCACCACCCTCGTGTACATTGTTCGCGCTCGCCCACATCTTTGCATAGCCCTTGAAGAATGGGCCCTGGAGCGGGTGTTTTTGGGTGCGCTCATCGTGGCATCTAAGTACACCAACGACAGCACGCTGAAAAATGTACATTGGGCGTCCTGCACTGGGATATTCGGCAAGAACGATATCGGCCGGATTGAAAGGGAGTTCCTCGATGTCCTAAACTGGGAACTTGGAGTCGTGGAGGCCGATCTACTGATTCATCGCGACGGACTGATGGCTGTTGCTTCACCTCCTTCCGCGTCGAAGGTGGAAATAACGAGTCCGAATCCTCATCGCCGTGAAACAACAACGCAGACTCGCTGGTGGTGTGTGCCTCGTCCACGCCGTTTCGACCTTCTCACAAATTGGCTCCTACAGTGGTTAACGTTACGGACGCCATCGATACGCCGGCACCGAAAAAATAAACCTTAGCTGATATGGAGACAGGAAAATCGACGAGGACCTTTAATGAAGAGGTTAGCGAAAGTAAAGGCGAAGTAAGAAGGAAAGTGATGATAAGAAGTGCGTAGTTCAGTAGTAGTTAGTTGAAGCGCGCTGGAAAACATATCCTCCATGACCATCAAACTGTAAAACATATATAGTATTCACGAAAAAAACTACTCATAGTACAAATAAATGGCTTTCAGAGGACCAACGGCAACGATGTGGGAAAAGACCAACCGAAGATGACTGTTGTATTTCAACGATTCTGAACTGCTTTGACAAAAACACGGTCATACCCAGTCGAGGCTCAAAAGAGACCCTATTTTGAGTCGGTATAACTGAAAAAAAAATCGATTTATTTTACCAGAGGGTGGACAAGCTTTATGGCCGTATTCTTCTACACAAGGACTGTAGACCGGTTTTCCATTGCTGGCCTGCGAACAAATCAGAAGTGCAACGACGATAGTCATCCCGAAACTCACGTTCCGTATCGAGATACGACCTGGCTCTCAGCACAGACAAATCGTAACTGCTGCAGCTAGACATCGCACCGATCGACCATCCCACCAATGACTCATCTCTCCAGGTATGACTCGTATCAATGGCCGATGCGGGTAGAGTGCCGAACCGCAGCGTCATGCAACCCTCGTCCTGGCTACTTCGCCATGTCAAGGGACAGCTGAAATCCGCAGCACAAATATGAGGCACGGCAAAATCGCAGTCGACTTGAAATCCCAGTTCTTCATTCACTCGTAGCACGTCCCATGCCCTTTGCTCTGCTGCAACTGTGTCAAGTGGCATCCGAACCAGCGACGAAATCGCTAAGCCTTCAACCGTGACACTGGGATATGCATGCCAGATCCGATCAAGCATCAGAGCGCCCATATCAGCTGAGGTTGGTAGGTGAAATATCGCGTCGATTGGTTTGTCGGAGAGCGTCCCAAAGACGTTGATGGTGAGACCGTTTCCCACAGACAAGCTGGCGGCGTACCGAATGCCCCCGAAAGCAGGCACGTCCCCAACATAATTACGAACTTGAAAACCAGTTGCCCTGGCGAGAAATCTGCAGACGTGAGGTCTTCGGACGTTGGAACAATACAAGTCCAGTGATGTTGGTTTTCTCGAGAAGCGGTATCTATTGTGGTCAGAAAAAATAAGATGTCTGAGAAGGTGTCCGGACATGATTGTCCCGGTACAACATTGGAGGAAGCGAAAATCGACAAGAGTCAGGTTGTAAGGTCGAAGATATCGTGCCATCAATGAGAGAACAGCCCCGTCTGTAGCTGCCTGAAAATTGTGGCATACCGCGGAAAAGCTTACTCTGTCCCGCAAGGGCAAGAGGATGGCAATCGCGGTGATTATTTCCAACGGTACATCGTAAAAAGGTTCTGTTTGTGACCTTGGTCTGATATCTAGATTCCGTGGTAAGCCCATTATGCGCCGACAGACTTGTCCAACGCACCGATGTCTCGTTCTTCTTGTAGGTATTGCGATATCGCACGGTAGTCATGTTTCGACCACAAGCAGCGATCAAATAGACTTGAAGATGCTAACGAATCGTAAATCCCTTTGAGAGCGGACCCGAGGCGGCCAGTTAGACGACATCTAACGGATTGACAATGGACGGAATCCCTGTACTGCTGACAACGACAAGGCATATCCATCGAACGAGCGTGTTTTGGATCGTGAAGTTCAAATAAAGATTGACCAAACCCCAAGGAGATATGTCTTCCTTATTGATGGGACCTCAGCGGATCAATCTCTACTCCGAGTTTTGCATTTTTGAAAGTCGTGTTCGAGTGAAAGGCCATCCGGGGCCCATCCCCACTTCTCTTGGGCTGACTATCTACCTCTGGAGAACACCCCCGGACTCTACCATCTCTACTTACTGGTCCTCTCGATAACAGATCGCGACCTGCTGTCGCAGAACGGCCAGTCCACATCAACCGTGTGTACTGCAATGTCATCCCATCCGAATTTATAGCCCCGCTTCTGTAAGAGCATCCGGCGATTCGTAGGATCATGCGCACTCAGGGCTGGAAGTCTCAGGACATCGATATGTTCGGTATTAAGCACAACCTTGCTTCGAAAAAAAGCGACGTTACGCGCGTGGATAGACAACGCACCGAGCTCGTGGAGCATGGAAAAATGCAGCAGGGACTCATGGCGCCTCGTTCTCTCGTTCAGGCAGGTCAATTTCAATTTTCTCGGACACGACTGCATTTAAACCGGAACAATTCTAGAACCAAGAACAGGCTCGGGCGACTCCTCCGGGGCCTCAACACGCAACGGGGAAACTCACAGAATGACGCGCCTCCGATTCCACTGAAAGGCCCGACCACAGCCTGCACGCACACGAAACCCACTACGGAAGCTTCTGTATCCGGCGGTGGTGTTTCCCCGGTGAGCTCACGCTGCACTCCCATAACAACCATATCTGGTATCGTACAATGAGTTGACGGCGCAATCCAGCCTGTTACTTCTCATGTCATACTGAATGGCCAGCGATCATCGACGACATACAGGTAAGCGATTCAACTTGTCATAAAAATAAAAGTAACTGATCAAGTACTCTCCAGCGTGTAACCAGCGAAACAAAACAAAACGACGAGTAAATAATGTTTCTAACTGGATACATGACACGGCGGCAGTGAGGCAACAATGCGGGGTGGTACACCGAGGGTCACAGCAGCTGTCAGTGTTCGGGATGACTGTCTCGTAGAAATTGTGTATGTATTTGAGCAACAGCGGCCAATCCTGTGAATGTGCGATGTTGTCATGTCTGAGCCACCTTGCCTATCAGTAGCTAGGCTCAGGTGCGTGGGCTTCTTTTACTGTTCTGGGAGTACTTACGCCTTCCGCAATTTAATCTCAGACCTGTTTGTGAGAGAGAATCCAGAGTCACATACGACTTGACCAGACTGGGCCCACGGTGAAACAAGTCCCTTCAGGTCCACCTGTCTACTGAACGTTCATGTCCCCATAGATCCTCCAATCAATATACACCACCATGAGTCAGCTGCAGAAAAAGAACGCATCATTCGGGAAGACTGCGTGTGGCGGAATACAAAAAGACCCCCGCAGACTCTTGTCACAAACCGTGAAAGGCAATATTCAGTGTATGGAAGCAGACGCGTCATGCAACTATATTATCCACATTACCACCTACCAGAGCCTATCACAAATCATCCGAAAATATAAAGGCCGGAAAATAACAAACCTTCCAAGAGAAAGCTTCGCATCAATAGCGACCCTGAAGGTCACTAAACCCCGGCGCACGCCGCCCAGATAATGTACATCCACTCTTTTCTTCTTTCTAAGTCTCTGTTTTCTGATAATCGCCTGTGATTCGGACGTTCAAAAATTCTCTGAAGTGAGGTGAGCCATCCGTTCTATAGACATGTGTTATGTTTAATTTACTTTTCACTTTCCCCCAAAGACCCGACATTCTCCACCCAGATGGACATTGATCACAATAACCCTTACTCGTCAAACGGGCTAATGAGGCAATCTAAACAAGCTATGGCATCTGCTACAAGTTTTCTCACCTTGAACACCGAGACCGACGCCGAATATTCTGAATTCTCGCACGAGGTGCATTTTATAAACGGTGGTAAACAAACTTCCCACTCACCTCCAGCACCAGAGTCTTTCCCTTAACGAATACTACACACGCCAGTACAACAAATCCCATCATGCTGCCCGATTCAATGGCTTGACAACGCAACAGGCTATCAACCCAATTCCGTGTCAAAGTACCGAATCATCCCTACGGGCTACTACTCCAGTGACCCTCACACCTACCCCGCTTCGACGATCCAAATCCTACACTACGGCTGTGATCAAACAATCGGTTATGACTTTGGAGGAGGCCATACTCCGATACGAATTGATATTCCCTAAACGTCGAGAGGCACTGTCCGTAGCAGATATCGATTGGATGCTGAGTGCTAAGAGGGACTTCCTCAACCTCAAGAAACAGAATTCTGTGACAGTGAAAGGCCGCGAAGTCGCTCTCATTCGTTTTGAAGCACAACTGGGAGGATGGGTGATGAAAAACATTCCCACGCAAATTATTGCAGCAGGCACTGTAATGATTTGCGCAGGAGAACTTGTAGGAGAGTGGACTGTAACCTCGAAATATCGAGAACGCAACGGTTGGTTATACAGCCATTGGGTGAGCCGCAAGTTGGAAAGACGTGCCGATGTGCGCATCCCTAAAAAGTTCTTTGACACTAAACCCGGACGCATTCAGAATTCAATTTGGAAGACACGTAGACCTTTCGTTCGCTCTCCGTTCTCAAAATCCACCTTCTTTTGAATATGGTCCGCCCGTCTCTTACCGACTTGCGCCTTACGCTTTCAATCATTTACCTATCCTCAAACTTTCACTCATTACCTACCCTCAGACTTTCACTCAGTTAACAACAGAAAATGTACGAACGATAGTTGTACAATCAAGTCTTTTTTTTCTTCTCATCATCTCGCGAAATAGTCAAATCTTATTCCTTCTGATCGAACGAGTCTTGTCCAAGTAAAATTATTATTCCAAGGGCTCTAGTTCAACCAATCAGCGACCGAATTGAAAAGACAGGCCCAATTACCAGTTACTTTATCTACAGTGGTACACGATACCAACTCGCTTCAATCTCTCCGCAGAAGCCTCGTCCGCAAAAGCAATGACAGCAAAACGAGTGTTTACTGCAGAAGCAGCCGGAGATAGAAATCCCGCCAACAATTTTGGATCGTCCGCATAAGGTTCAACAACCAGCAACGAATCCCCGCAGAGGTTAGCCTCTCCGAGATGTTTGACGTCGACGGAACTCTGGGATCCAAACGCAAAAAGGGGGGGTAGTCCCCTCACAACTATCTTCCTAGTCGTTTCGAAGAAATCGAGGTGGCCGTGTTTCTGCTTAGCAGCTATTCGCCATAATTCTCTCCAAGCACTCTCTTCTATACTGCCCACAGTCAACGCACCCGCGATCGCAATTGTCGCAAAAGAGGGTCCACGCTTAGAGAACGATGTATACTCTGCTCGCACCCTTCGCTGCAAACGATTAAATATTTCGGCTCTGCAGTGGGTTCCCACGTCGACCGTCAACCGTTGAAGTCCGGATAAAACGTCCAAAAGTGCATGAATTTCGTTGGTTGCAAAACAACTGGACCCTATATCCAACTCCTGCAATCCTGTTACGGCTGCAGCAGTACCCATCATCCTAACGACGCGCAGTGCGGCACCAGAAAAACCGGCCTGCTGGATAACGAGAGATTTCAGGTTGGGCGTTATGATGGGCGGAAATGTGGCAGAGTTGGATATGGAGACCATTGAAACGTTCAGAGCCGGATGGTTTGAACTCCCCACAGCTGATTCGTTCCGTCGCCATTGAACAAACGTCACTGCAGGACATTGAGCGAGGAAATTGGAAGATAAGGCTTGGCTGGTCTGCAGCGCAAGAAAGATCGTCGTTATGTTGAATCGAGCAGTTGCGACCGCGCACACAGGGATATCGGCGTGGAGAACAAGCAAGGACGGCAAGGGAGGTAATTCGCATGGAGTATGAGCATGCAGACACCGTTGAACGCCTCCAGTCCTCAACGTCAAAGTTTTCAGCGACTTTGCCCGGCTCCAGATATCCACAGGAAAAAATCGATGGATAATATCGAGCAGACACGAGGAACCGTTGAATCTGGCACTGCAATGCGTAGGGTGGCAGAATCGAAGAACCATAATTCGGTGAATCTGCTCCACAAGCAGTGAAAGAATGTAACCCGAATCGGCTGTTGTTGAATCTCGTCGGACTCTCATGTCTGCAAAGCAAACATGTAACGGGAAGCATCCGGACAGGCGCAAGTGCAGTTGCACAGTAGACAAGCTAGTTGGAACCACATTATCCCATTCCACGCCACCTCTGTGAATAGCAATATAAGTCCACAATTGCGGCGTCTGCATAACCACACGTTCGAAAAAGGTGCAGACCCCTGCAAGACGTCGTTTCACTCGGAGAACGTCCCGCAAGGGAGAATTCTGGCCCTGAACAACGTCGTTATGAAGAGTCTCGAAAATTATTCCTAACGTATCCCGGCACACTGAAACATGTCAAATGAACACGCAGGGAAGACAGAAACATTTTAAACTTACATCTCGTTATAGGCGACACAGACGTCGCATGCTGCAGCGGCCTAGAAATCAGCAGTGTAGAAATCTGGGCCATGAATGGTGAGATGAGAAAGTAAATCGGCTTTCCCCGAAGCGAATTCGAGATAATGCCTCAGTTTGGTCGTGCTTACAGGTTTCCTCCTCCTCGTCCTCCACGCTGTCGGTCATATTCGAAAGGTAAGGTCGCCTCTTCGCATCGACAGATAATACTAAGTCTTTCAAAGCTGCGCACCATGGAGTATATATTCATCATACACCGTATACGACGCTTTGACCTCGTCGATGGCTACACGGCTCACTTCGCCGTACCGCATCGCTTCAGATGTCTACGACTTCCGATGTCACAAATGTCATTAGGCCTTGCAATTGCTCTCTACTCCGAGAACAGTTCGCCAACATACCGGTACTCATTACTGCCCAGAGAAGACGCATTTTCAGCGCAGACCATATTGCCTCCTCGAAGAACCCGCGAGGCACGCATGAAGGTCATAATGTCCGCCCCCGGTCATTCTTTCCCGCAGTGGTCGCTAGACACACACGGAATGCTCGTCTACGAGACAAGTTCAGAACAATTGACCGCAGGAGTTACCCTAGCAGTAACAAAACCAGAAAAGATTGCACACCCGCTGAGTACGCCGAGGAATTACGGCCAATATTTCGTAACGGATGTCTTGACGAGTGACCGTATCCGATGAGGGGGCACGGTATACGCTCCGTTCTGTCCGCTCGATAGTATCCTCGTCAACGATATAGTCGTCCTACGGAACGGTTTCTGTCTTCTTGAAACCCAAGACGTGACATCTGGCAACCGAGTTGTTCTCCGTATCGCGGAAACCTACATCGATCTAGCATCGTTTCACTGGACCCGATCGATACTCGAAAACGTCGGATGCAAGATCAACATTGGAGCTTATCTAATGGGTGTGGCATGGGTCTTCATTACGGTGTATATGTTGATATACGCACTGCGAACCAGGTTTTCGGCTGCCATGCATGACGAGGAAACTCCAACAAAGTTTTCAATTGCCAGTATCATAGACAAAATATTTCCCTAGGTCTTCATTGTATAAAAAGTCCCGTATTTCATTTTACACTCATACCTGAAAACCTCCGGCTGGCTCCGGGACTTAATCCATTGACACGGAGATGCTGATCCGCTCATCAAGGTTCGCTATTCGTCTATCGTGGAACAGCCGAACGTAGGCAAATGAACTAAAAAAAGGCTGTCATGAAGAAAAAAAACAAGCCGCAAGACTTGTCGGGTGCCCATAAGTGATGAAGGCTCGACTCAGTGAGCTTTTCAGGGCGGCGCTCCTTTGCTGCCACGATTACAGATCAGCAAACGGGTAGGACATAGACCAGAATGCCCACTCCCTTTTCCAAACTGGAAAGGATACAGACAGCGCGCAGAGAAGACGACGTCGCTCAAAAGATCCTCTAAAGAACCATCCCCACTTTCGGATCTGCGAAGACCGTCGGTTACAGTCGGCCGAAACACCCACACAGTCTACCCCACTGCAGTACTGGCAGTTCCATCCTAACCACTCAATAAATGTACCTTGCCCATCCTTCGAAGGTTAATTCTGAGACATGCATTCCTTCCACCTCACCTAGCCTACGAGCTCACGCCACTGCTTGCACCACCGAACACTCTGACATCCACGACGCGATCAATCTCGGCCCTCGGGTGTAACTGGTCGGCGTGCTGCGCGGGATCTATGTACACTCCTGCTCAACATCTACACGACGGAGCTCCGCACCGCCACGCAGCGGGGCATCACGCTCGACGGCGACATCGCTCACTTCCTCGATTCTTGCTTAATCGTATCAATATTCAGAGTCACCCTGTATGGATGGTTCCGGTTAATACACCCGGTCTCCCTGGCCACCCATTCAAACGTACCACTCCCATCGGTATCTTATCATCATCTATCAACCGGGGAAAAAGTCGGTTATTTCCCGACTGAGACGGCATTCGACTGGCATTCGCCATGTAGACCTTCGGATGCTAAGAGAACGAAAGCTGACAGACCGTCCCACACCGGCCTTGTGCAAGTTTCTGGGAGGCTCCATCAAATTCAACTCTTATAAGTTATTACGGACGGCCAGCCTGAGCCATCGTTGAGATAACATAGAGATGGTCCGTATTCAACAATAACAGCGGCTAATCAGCACACGGAGTATCTAACCGTTTGAGGCTTCTCCTCTTTATTAACGACATCACGCTCTCGTTTTTTAAGGTACGGGTCCATCACGTCCACCTGACGTTCGAGGACTACCCGTTCAAACTAGTACTGTGGGAAACCAAATTAAAGTTGCTACTACCTACAGCTTCTCATTTATGACTTTCGCAAAGTGGTTCCACGCGTATTTCGGCAGGTTCAGTACCCTAACTGCCCTTCTCCAATCAATTTGACAGTTGAGCAGTTATTTTTTTACATTGATGCTTGGTCTATACTACTGCAACTTGCGTAATACGGAATTTGTGTTTGCTTTCATGTTTAGACTCAACAGGCTCTCAACCAGGCTCCATCGAGTGCTCGTAAAGGCCTGAGCATCGACGGACCCCACATTGAATGCGGTACTTCAAGTGCGTATTGACTGGAACGTACAATTTCTTCCTTTCAAAGTAACCAAGCAACGCCCACGAGATATCGACCAAAAGTTGACTGGTCACGGCGCACGCCTACCTGATAACTGCGATCGAATAACGCAACTTCGGCAGTGATAGAATCAAAAACCGCCCCAAAGCAAACAGAAGCACGCACATGTTTCAGTAACCCATTCGAACCCCTGCTTCCAACGAGCCCACCTAAGCCAGGTCGAAACAACATCCGTCAAAAAAAATGTGATCAAGAGCGTTCTTAGGCGTGAAACGCTGATCCGGGTCCAGACACAGCAGTCCCACGCATACGGACCACAATTCGGCCCAGGGAACGAACGACTGTGAAGTGATTAACAAAGGAACGAGTCCACAACACAGCGACGAACTCCCATAGGAACCAAAGATTCTACCCTCCGCGAAGAATCTTCCGACGTCGCTGAAAACCGAGCGACAGGTGGCGAATCCAGAGTGAATAGAGAGGGTACAAGTTGGGGCAACTTGCCATACCCTGTAGACGTTAGCCCAACAATGTGCTCCATAGATACCAAACTCTCTTCCACGCTGTACTGGGGCCCCAAGACCGGATACCCGACAAAGAGCTCCACCATAACACATCCGACGGCAAAGAGATCAATCGGAGTCGACCACGTCCCGCCTTCGCGTTGATAAATGCACGATCAGCCACACGAAAAAATAGACGAAAAAATGCCTCACCCGCAAGTACCTCAGGAGCCCTATAAGACTCAGTTCCCACTAACCATCTACGCATGGGCCCTACGCTGACCGCGTCATCCAAGTCGACGAGCTTGATCGAGACGTCACAAAGTACCTCCTTTTTCAAGGTCAAATGGTCTTTCTTTTCCGACAAAAATAGATAAACCGACGAACTTCAAAGAAGGTGCACCCGTCCAAGTTAGCGCTTCTGCTAACCGTCGTCCGATCCGTGACTAAAAGTATGTTAGCAGGTTTTATATCAGTGTGAATCAAATGCAGCGAGTGGATGTCTACAAGTGAAAATGACAAAGAAATAAAAATCAGCACACGCCCACAGTCCATACAGACCCGAATTACATTGAACGGCGTTCAAAAGCTGCCACGAAATATCTTGGACGTGACGGCGGGGTAATGGAGCGAGGTGATTCGTTAGCAAAAGGCGATGCAGCGACATCCCGCACAAAGCATAGACAAGAAAATCCCGTCCAGAGAAGAGGCCAAGATCCAGTACGGCGACAAAGAAACTACCGACACAATGAACTCTGTCCAAAATCAATCATCTGCCACGAACGCTCACCGGAGCTGCCAGCATGAACGAGAAAAAAGGAGTCGAGAGACTTCTTCCACCCGCTTAGCCTCATCGAAACCTCGCCTCCATCGATGCCAAATTTTGACGGCCACGCTATTCCCTGTTTGAATGTCGAAAGCCTTCCAGACAACACCAGAGCTGCCGGATCCAATACGCGCAACATTCATATCTACACCACAAGTTGAAAAATACATCAATAGACTGAACCAGAACTCACACCGAGATTTGACAACGAAAGATTTTCCCAACCTAAAAGAAATCTCACAGCGCGATAACCAGTTTTCAGAGACAGCCGAACCAACTTACCTCCGAGATTTTTCACCAACACCCCCAGGCTGTGATTGAGCTCGAGGCACCAGAGATACGCCAGGTGGCAAACTGGAACGGACCACCCCAAAATCGACGGGATCAGGCAAGGTCTTTGAAGCACCCATGTCGATCAGAAAAAAATAGCGAGCATTATATACCGACTCCGACACTCCTAGGGGATAAGCCAGCAGAATAAGGGCAGGGCAAAACAGCGCCCACTGTCCTGGCCGGTCGCTTTTACCCATGCGGATAACGATTGCAGACAACTGATCGCACCCGGCTAGAGCCGACCAAACACAGCGCGGGGGCAAGGTAGATTCAAGTAGAAGAATAACTGAAATTCAAAATGCTAAGATTTCGAAACCGCATCAGAAACGTACCCTATTGCATCTGAAGATACAGAACAGAGTAATACAGCGGCTTGTGATCAGAACTGTTACGGTAATTGCATTTTCAGCCACTGGGAGATCGGTGAAAGAACATACAGGAAGAATCGTCTCACCAATTGCGAATACATACGGAAGTAACTAATAACTAACTACTGTAAGACAACGAATGGTTAATGACGCGTTGGTCCGGCGCGGGGAGTTATTTGTTCTTGTTACAATCCGAGAACAGGAGTTGTGGCTTGAGCCAAACAACTTGCACCGTTACTCCAACTTTTAATCTTTAACCAGGCTACTATGTCCCTATATCCGCAGTCGACCCTTGCATAGCAGCAAGTATGTCGTTTGAATGCACGATTCCTCGCTGATTCAGTCGTCCAATCAGATGAAGGACGCACTACTTTGAGGTAGCTACCATAACCAAGCCGCAAGCCAGTCGGCGTGCTTCGGTACGCTGGCCAGCAGTGTGGCCAGCCACTGTCTATTCAGCATGCTACGGTGTGCTGAGCGTCGCTACTGCTAGTTTCACCTGCGTAACGTTGACTCCATCTCATTCTCGGTGAGCACTCACCTAAAAAAATTACCTACGCATCGACCGATTCCTTCCATCAGATCTATTGACGCCAGCCATCGCCCTCCACTCACGATCTACTCCTTGTCGGTTACGCGGCAACGACGTGTTACTACGAATTGGCTACAATAACCAAGCCGCAAGCGGGTCGGCGTGCTTCGGTACGCTGGGCGGCAGTGCGATCAGCCACTGTCTATTCGGCATGCTACGGTGTGCTGAGTGTCGGGTTAGACCCATCGGACGCTGAGGGCGTAATCTTTGCATTCGTATCGAAAACTATCGAAAACCCAAACGAGTTACGACTCGCACGTAGCCCAGGCCGAGTGCCCTCCTTTTGGTAGTGCTTCGTCGCTCATGAAAGGGAATTGGACCCAGAAATACTGCAAAAACGGTCGACAACAGTACGGAACACTGAGGCGACTCGACTTTACGAAGAATAATGAAACGAGACACCACATGTCCAAGATGACACCAGAAGTACCAGTCATTGCCGCCGGTACATGTGTTAAGAAGATAGCAATATCGGAGACGAATGCAGACCTCCACCGCGAAAGAGAAGGAAGGCCTTCAAGTATACCAGAACTCAACAAGATAGGAGGCGAGGGAAGG